>VWYK01044869.1:74550-93211 GCA_013399775.1 Semnornis frantzii | reverse complement strand
CCCCCCCCCTTGGGAAGGTTTGGATTGGGAAATGCAACCTATTTCCAGTTTAGGTAAATGTATTTAAAAGGATTGTTGCTATTACATAAGAAATTTGCAGTTGCTGTCTCTTTGTTCTGCCCCACATCCATCACCTCTGAGCAGGTTTGCTGAAATGATTTTGAAAATGTAATTTCTCACATAGGGTTAGGTCTGCAGAACTGTTTGGTCTGTACTGATGATTTATTTCTGATGAAAACAGGAGATCAGCTGTTTGTTTTTGTCATGCATTTGAGTTACAAAGCATGGGCTCAACCTAGTAACTCTCCTTCAGTAAAAACTGTAACTGCATTTGGTGGGAAACTTCCCCCAGAGATGCCTCAAGGTCAGGTAGGACACAGTTACCAAGTCAAATCTTGCAGTCTCTTTCTCAAAAGGAGAATTAATGTGGCATTGTTATCCAGGCTTGTGACAACAGTGACGCAGTATTGCCAAAAGGACTAATGGAAGGAGATGGATGATTGATTCTCTTTACAGTAGTAGATCAGGTTATTTCTCTCAATTCTTTCTTCAGTTCTCTCAATTCCCAAACTGTAACCAGTTACTGTAATTATTTACTCTAATTACTTCCAATCTACAAGTAAATTGAACATAAATTAAGATCAGCTGATGTACAGGATGGGATGGTTCAGTGAGCTGACAGTGTGGAGACACTTTTGCTGATCAGTAGTTACACAGGATGGCTGTTCGATAGCTGTGTGGCGTGAGTGGCAGGTCCCTGCTCCAGTTTTTGTCAATAGGAGTTTTCATATAACAATTTGAAGATTTCCTGCTTGTTACTAACTGAGATCTTTATGGATGTTTCACATAGTTAGAAATTATATTCAAAATAAAGGCAAGTACACTTTAATCTACAACCCTGTAAGTGTGAATTAGAGTTTTATTTCTTTACTTTGGCTGTAATGCCGATGTAGGTGTTGTTTTGTTTTGTTTTGTTTTGTTTTTTTCCATAGATTAACAGAATGGTTTGGGTTGAAAGTGACCTCCAAATGTCATCTAGTCCAACTCCCGTGCAGTGAGCAGGGACATCCTCCACTAGATCAGGTTGCTCAGAGCCTTGTCAAGCCTGACCTTGAATATGTCCAGGGATGGGGCCTCACCTATCTCCCTGAGCAACCTGTTCCAGTGTTCCACCACCCTCCTGATAAAGAATTTGTTCCTAACATTGAATCTAAATCTGCTTTTCTCTAATTTTAAGCCAATGCCCCTCATGCTATCACTGCAGACCTCTAGAAACAGACGCTTTCCCACCATCTTGTAAACCACCCCTTGAAAGGCCACCGTTAGGTCTCTCTGGAGCCTTCTCTTCTCCAGGCTAAACAGCCCCAGCTCCCTCAGCCTGCCCTCATAGGAGAGGTGTTTGAGATGCCTGATCGTCTTAGTGGTCCTCCTCCAGACCCATTCCATCACATGCATGTGCTTCCTGTATTGGGGGCTCCAGAGCTTGACACAGTGCTCCAGGTGAGGTCTTGCGGAGCATCATAGTACCCTCCTCACGTCACATCATAATATCTTCCTTTTTGCTGAAACTTCAGAATCTGGTGTAAGGAGAAAGAAACTATTTAAAGACAAAAATGGCATCAACTCCCAGGCATGTATTTTAATGTTTTATTCTCTGTCATGGATCTTCATAGGTTAAGTGTGGGGCAAAGGCAAACAAATTAATATTTTACAAAGATATTTGTCACACATGAAAAGCTCTTTTCCCATACATGAGTAACATTTAGTATATAAACATTTTCATCATTTTAAGAATAATAAAGAATTATATTTAAGAATATTAAGAATAATACAATGGTCATTTCATGTGATTATCAGAATAGATACTGAGTTTGATTTTGTTTTATTTTGACTCCTTACTTTGAGTCTTACCAGGATTTTCACAATTCCAAATTTATATACAGAAGCAATTTCTGAGTTCATGTGGTATTTAAGGAACCACACATTAAGGTCACGGTGATGGCCAGGTGCTTTTAAAAGATGTCACTTTTTCTACTCTCTTAACACACTTATTTTCTTAGTTAACTGTGTTGATTTAAATAAAGTCACACAGAGGAAAAACCCAAATATATACAATCTTACAGTCAGAAATACAGGCAAAAGGTTTTGATCTCTGACTGCCAAATGGTGACTCAATTAAAAAGGAATTTGTGTTCCTCCCTTTTCAAAGGGTTACTCACTACCAAGCAGTAAATACCCAGTTTTGATGCTACTGACATTGTTGGTGCATTAAATCCAAACTCTGTAAGATTATTTGATCATGAGCTTCACAAAGTTCTTGTTTTGTTGTTTGTTGTAGTTTTCTTCAAGCCTTACTCTGTCAGTCTGAGTGCAGTCTAGAATGAAACATGTTTGGATTTTAGTAACAGAGGACCCTTTCCATACTTTAAGCAGTGGGTCATTCAGATTATTTTTAAAGACACAGGACCATGCAAGTACTCATTTCTTTCTCATTTTGCATTGAGTTACCTTAGACAAGGATATTGGAATTTATCTAAATCAAAAATATTCTCTCTTTGTGTTCCACATCATGGGTTGTGTACTAAGCACTTCCTACTCTTGTGTTACATAAAGCTGAAAATAAAATGTGCTGAAGAGACACAAGTCAAAATCCAACTTAAGACATACCTATTTTCTTAGCTTCCATATTAATTTTGACTCTGAGCCATCTCCTTTTGTCTTTGTCTTCCTACCTATTCTATACATTTGATGAAAGGGCACAAAGTCGTATTCTAATCCTCCATTTCATCTCCTTCTCTTACTTGAGGATTGGTTTATTTGAACTTTACTTAGTACTGAGAGGATGTTTTCCTGATTGCAACAATACTTGTGTTGGATATGAATGAGGAGGAGAGTATGTTCAGGCTTTTCAGTCTTTATGAGAAGTGAATCTTGGTCCCTGATCCCAGAAGGTAGATCAGTCTTAATTTCAAGTGAAAATCTTGCATCTTCAAATAAGTTCCTATGTCAGTTAGAGTTCAGCATTCTTGAATTCCAGTGATGAGTGAAATCTAAAGTTTAAGGCAAGTGTAAAGGATGTAAGCAGAAATGCAGATGTTTCTCCTGATGCAGCTCTCCTCTCCCCTTCAGGGCTCCTACAGTCTGTCAGCTGTAATGGAGAGATTTGATTACTTTGTAGTGTTAAGCTAAAAGAATAAATCTAAGTGCCTTGGGAATGGGGAACCAATCCAACAATCAAAACCAAACAAGTTAATAAATGTGAAGCAATTCTGCACGGTGCTGCTGCAGAAATGCTTCTTCCAGAAATGCTTAGGGGCAACCGTAGCCATTGGACCAGTCAATTGGTCTAAGTATGTTCACTGTACACAACACCATTAATTGGATGCTGGGAGGTGTGCTCTGTGTTTTGAAGAAATGTGTGTCTTCTGTTGGTTATAAATTATGAAAATCTTGAATCTCACAGGCTGAACTGTTTATTGTTCACCCCCTTGTTTCCCAGTCATTCTAACATACCTGGGAAAAGCTTGACTTAGGCAGTCTTAGTTGCTCTTTCTTTAAAATCATTCTGGCTCTACACATCATCTACAAATTCTCTTTTTCCCTTTGTCAGCTCCTCTTTCTCCTACCCCAACCCCCAAACATCTAGCCAGAAATAGAGCATTTGAACTACTGTCCACATAGTTTGAAATTCAAGCTACCCACTTGGACTGATTTCTTCTGACGCCTATGTGCCAGGGTGTGTATGGTGTGGAGTCTGTGTAAGGATAGTGTGCTCAGAAGCATTATGAGCTACAGTAGCAGTGTCAAGTGTTGTCCGTTCCACTACTTGCCTGTGTGGAACTGAGTTTGGATGTTGGTACTTGTACAGATAAGGAACTGATTAGTTACTGGAAGTCTTGTGCCAGCCTGTAGCATTAATTTTACCATATCTAAGAATGGCAGGAATGGCAGATTAACAGGTAACAGATTAATTCTGTCTGCCCATGAGTCCTCCCTCTGGAGAATCTATAGTGGTAACTACATGTCTTATTTCAGGATTTTTAAATGGTCATTCATTTTGCAGCCTTTAAGTGATCCAATAAGCGTTCGTTCATTGGCATTCACACCCAGAACAGAAACAGGTACAGGCCTTTTTGCAAGGACTGCAGAAAACGTACCACTGAGCGCTTTGCCATCTGCTACCCAAAACACAGTGAAGCAAACTGTTAAACTTCACATGGAGCTTCAGGCTTGACTAACTTAAATTACCTGTTGTACATGTTTGTGATGCCAAGGGTATTAGGTGGCATATATTTTCAAGAAGTACATGTTCATTATTAAGAAATGTTAAGCAATAACATCGAGTGGTCATTTCCTTTTGAAGCATAGCTCTGTGTCTCTAGTGTAATTTGTTTGTTTATGTGTAGTGCTGGATCTTGGCGAGGAGGTGGACTAGCACTACAGGCACAAACTGAGCTGCTCTGCAGTGCTGGCTGGCCCAGCTCCACAGGCCGATGCTGCCCAAGTCACCGATGGAGAGACAGAGACATCAGGACGTATAGGTGAAGAGATCCAAAGTACAAGGAGGCAATGGTAGGGGACAGAGTGCAGGGATGGGCTGGGGCCAAAGGCAGGGCAAAGCTGAGGAGACAGAGGGAGTGCTGAGGAAGCCTGGGCAGGTATCTGGAGGAGGATGAAGGCACTGCAGGTCCAGGCTCACCTCAGGAAGCCTGGGATCCCTTATGCGCCTGGTCCACCAGGTCCAGCATCTCCTACTGCTTGCACTTAAGCAGTGTTTCTGTGCTCAGGCTTGATTTGTGCTCTTTCAACACTGACTTACAGACAGTGGTGTTGTTCTCTGTCTCTGTTGTCTTTTTGAAGTTTGCGAGTCTTGGTTTTCACTTCTACTCTTGTTTTCATACCATTGTTGTGATTGCTGTGGTGAAGAAACTGGGCTTTTTTAGCAGCAGTGGCATGTAACCATACTGTTGCCCTTGCATTCCAGGCATCTAACCCAATGTTGCCTCTTCAAAGGCAGGCAGAGCTGTGGCAGGGAGCAGGCATAGTGCTGGGGCCGTGTACCTCTGATTGCCCTGTGATTATGGGCATGTATTGGTTTACTTCATTAGAAGGATTTTCATTTGGATGAGTGCAGCTACTGGCTAGCTGACCAAAGCACCCAACTGGTGTTCAGGGTGCAGCTGGTTGGCTTTGAGCCAGGGCTAACACTGGGACAAAAGTCAGGATATGTCCTGACTATATCGGGCAGAAATAGCGAAGACTGCTTTCATCTAGCTAACCTGCTGGTTACTGCTAGCAGGACAATTATGCTTGTGTGAGCTAAGTTTGAGCTGCAGAAGTTGCTTAAGACATTAAGTAACTAATCTGGCACTTGACCCACATGGAACAGCAAAAATTCCCAGAGCAGTGTCGCTAGCCTTCCCTGGGCCAACCCTCTGGGCACGTCTGTGTGAGATCAGTGCACCTCACTATGCCTGGAAAGCTGGTTCAGATGATCAGCTGAGCTGCTAATGAACCATCTTTCCAAATCTCCTTCAACAGAAATTTGAGAACTTAATGTGTTCTTAGATTCTGTCACCCTAAGACAGCAGTGTTCTCTTTTACAGCTGACTCTGAAGCATTCTAGTTCCTCCAGAGTAAGGAGACGTAATTCAGCGTTTGTAAAGGCAGACAGGAAAGTACAAGGTTCTTTGGTTCTCTCTGAGAGCTTTCTCACACATAGAAAGAATGAGTCACTCGACATTTCATTATTGAATAGGAGCTGATTTACAAGTGTGTATGCCCTGAAATGAATGTCGGTGGGTGAACTCTACTACAGTTTTCCTCCATGGTCATGCTGTAAATGGGATTCAGCCAGTTTGATGTAATTCATTCTGTGACACTGTGCTGCTCTTTGAAATGGTAGCATCGTCCTTCTTATGATCTTCTGAAGGCTAGAAGACCAATTAACATGGGAATTCTTGACTAGCTTTAGTTCAGCTCTACTACTCCAGGAGAGCATTGTTCCTGAATTGCTCAAAGAAAGACTCTTCAAACATGGATCCAAATCAGCATACTGGAGATCCTGGTGGTAGGCGTGGTGGCTATGGTTAATATTTACCTGATGCCTTTCATCTTCCAAGTACTTTACAAAAACAAGCATTTCATCTTCACAAAAGGTGCATGAGTTGGGTGAAATAGGTTTTAATGTCTCTGCTTTGTTAATAAAGTCAGGGAAACTGAAGCAAAGAGAATGTGGTAGTAGTTTGCTCATGTTTGCAAAGAAGGCTGGTGCAAAACTGTAGTTTCTTTTTTCTGTGTCCAGACTAATGTTTTTTCTTTGTAAGAAGAAGCAGCTGGAGAAACTTTCGAGTAAGAGCATCATAAGAATTTAGCGAGGCAGCTTAGCAGGTGCTGCAGCTTCACTTGTGGCACTTGTTGAGCGATGCACTGTGCTCCCTTGGTGCTCGAGTCCCTCATCCACCCTTACAGAGGGATCCCCACAGATTGCTGATTGAGTTCCACAGCATCTGTGGACCTTTTCTTAGGCTGATATAACTGCTTGGTTTAGTCACAGGCCTGGCTGGACCATTGGAGACATAAGCACATGTTGAGATTTCTGGACTAAAAGAGTTTCTGCTGGAGCGAATTTGATTAGAGGCATACATGTTTTTAGGCAACTCAATTGACTTACCAAGATGTTCCTTTTGAGATGTACTAGAAAGTGCTTGAATTACATTGTTGAATTTTAAGTATGCAAGTCTCCCATTAATATGGAAACATTAGTTGTTTGCCTTTGGCTTGGAAAGGGCTACTGAGAGGGCTCGATTAGAGTGTATGCTCAAGTGCATTGCTGAATCAGGGCCCTAGTTAACAGCAAAGGTTGTGCCACCCTCAGCTACAGACTGGCAGAGTTGTTGAGGGCCCAGAGGTAGTTTTTGGGTTAAGGAGCTTCCAATCAAGATGAGTCAATGGACAAAGGTTAACATCTGAGAAAGTTCTTATCTGAGAAGGCATCTAACCTTTTGAAAGAGAAACCTCCTTTGTATATGCATACCAGTTGTGTGCCCCCTTGATCAGACTGTAGTCGGTTGACTGTAATAGAAATCCCTACCTGGGAAGGCTGTGCTAAAGGTGAGCTTCCTGTCCTCTGTTTGAGGAAGAGCAATTGTGTTTTAGTTCCTCCAGCCCCACCTTAGTGAAGGAAGAGAAGATGCCCTTGCCTGGAAGTGGAATCTGCTCAGAGATGGTGGCTGTGAAAACCACTTCATTTACTCTGGATTTGACTGTAAACTCAGTCTCCTATTTCACGAGCAGTAACGATTTTCATGCTGCGGTAAGGAATCACTTGGCGAGAGGCAGGAGACAGGAGAGCAGAGGAGTGCAGCCCTGCACCCCTTGTAAGGCCACAGTTCAAAATGTTTAATTAGTTGTTTTGAAACGGTGGCTCTTCTCCTTTGAGGAAGGAACGATGTATCAGCAAAAGCTGACCAAATTGATGTAGCAAATCAATTCCATGGTAATCCGTTTATTTAAACTTTGGTACTTAATTTTATAAGCTCTTCTCAAGTGTTCCTGTGCTCCTGTTCATTAGCCAGTATTCTTTTATGCTATTGCTTGGAGGTTTGTGCTACAGATAGCAAAATGACCAGGACATGCCACTTGAAACTGCCTCTAAATGTAATTCAAGCAGGTCTGCAATAATAGTGCTAAAAGAAGAGCTATTTAGTAGCATTATTAATGGGCAAAGAGTTCAGGCAGGATTATGAAAAAGTAAATTTTTATTAAGAGTGGAGGAGCTAGAAGAATGGACTGATTGCCCTGAGTCCTCTGGGCCCTGGAGCAATCAATTTCCCTTTCTAGTATTCAGTTACTTGCTAATTGTATTGATTTTTATCAAATATGTGTACAAATCAATTTTATATTTTAGTGCTGTTAAAAGCTTCCTTCCTTCGTTGCAGGCTGTGCTGCTCTGATGATTCTCATTGTCTTTCTTTATTTTAATGCATTTATCTTAGTGCATATTTTCGTTAGGGCACACATGTTTTTCTTTAGGGCGTTTAACCCTCTGAAATCCCAGGTAGGGATTTTCCTTAGCTGCTTAAGGTTGGACCAAATAGGTGTCACTCTAACAAAACCTCTGTCAGCTCAGTGGAACCGTCTCCTTAAGCAAAAACTGCAGGAAAGAGATGTGTTATAAAGTGGGTGGGGGCAAGTGACCATGTAGTGCTGACCCTCTGAAGAGCAGGAAGCAAGCAGTCCTAGCACAGGATGTGAATTGTGTTGTGGAAAGATTGTAATTAGAAACAAAGAAGGGGATAAATGTTGAGCCTGGTGTGCTCTAATTGAAGGAACATTAAAATAAGGTTGAGCTGACAAAAATTAAACTGAAATAATGCGAGCTTTAGTACAGCCTCCGTCATTTGTGGCCGTGGCATCACTTGAGCTCTCCAAGTCAAGTGGATGCTGGAGACATCTCTAAGAAAAGTGAATGTATTGAGCTCTGAACAAAATAAAACAACAGTCTCCATTTGTGCTTGTTTATGCCCATGGCAATTTAAATTGTTCCTGTCAAACGTACCTATTTTCTGATCTAGCACGCGCTCACGCTCTCCTTTTAGTGTAAGCTACACAGTTTGGAGCTGAGCAGAATCTCTTTGGCTGCCTCTGTAAGCCTGAGAAATAGCCTCTCATAACTGAAATGTTTGGGATATGTACAGTGCTGCTGGAGATGGGGGCAGATACTTTCAGCTTTTAATGGTGTGAGCAGTAGTCATGAGAAGAAGGAGAGTTAGAGCTCTGCTTTTCCACTTGCCTCTGACTTAATATTACACAGCAGAGTTTATGGCACTGCATTTTTTGGTTCTTATTGCCAAGGCATTTTTTAAAAATCCTAACTCTTATCCTTTTCTTGAGGAGGGAAGAGGTACATTAGCAAGTGTCTAGGTATATACACATATCCAGCAAAAATACCCTTTTATGTTAAGTAATCTAATACAGTGGTAGAAACACAAACAATTTTTTGTTTCATATTGGCTACTTTGGTCTTTTTCTTGTTGCTGTTCTCCCTGGTTCCACTGATGTTCCATCATTACACAGCAATCCCAGCTGAGAAAGCTAGCAGAAACCACAGGTGTCTCAGCCTCTCTTGTTTACCAGTAGCTGCTCCCAAAGGCAGTGGTGCTGTGTGGTAGAAGAAGACATACCCAAACCCTCCTGCTAGTTCCGATGGCATGTCGGACCCTGGATGGTGTTCACCAGGAGCCCCCACACAACAGCTCAGTAAGAAGCAGGTGTCTTTTGTGGCCTGTAACACGGCTTTGCTATTTTCCCATGCTGCCACGGCAGCTTTTCTTGCTAGGAGGTGCTTGATATTTTCAGATCCAGTGTAGGCACCACAACCATAATCACCAGTATAATGTTTTAGAAGCTGTTTAGGAGGAACCAGTCTTATTCTCCTTTGATCTCTGTGTGCAGTGAGATTCCTCACTGCATTCCCAGCTAGACAGAGAGGGACGGATTCTTCCTACCACTGGAAGGTGGCAGTCCCCGTAACCCAAAGGGCAAGGGCTGGGTGGGCGGAGAGCCCCTGATAGTGCTGCCTCTGGCTTGGTATCGTCTGGAGCGCATTTTTGTCATTAGGTTTATACAGCACCTCTTGTAGGAGAAATCATAAACTGGATAAGCTGCAAGAGGGGGTCATTATAACACAGAGAAGATAAATGTACCGGTTCTGCTGGAGGCTGTCCTCAGGCTGTTTGTTATGTGTCTCTAACACTGTCACTACATCACACACTTCCTCGATCTCCGTATTACCCTACAAGCCTGTCTAATGGGATCCTCTGTTGCTGATTCCGGCTTACCCTGACCTACTTCTTTCTTGTGTCCCAGCAAGCTGTCAGGAGCTATCAGAGCACTGGGAGCTGAAATAAACACTCACTGAGGGGAAAAGCAAGGCTGTCTCTAGTGAATTTAATTAGCTTTGTTTAACTGGCTTGTTTGCTTTGTAAATCACATCATTTTTAGTCAAATTTAAAGGATAAAAAAATCTGTAATTAAAATCAAATGATGCACGACCTTATTAAAAGTCAAGGGTTTTAGAAGTTCAGTACAAAAAGTCATTTAGTTTGTAACACATTTGCAGTGCTCTGCATATTTTAGGGGAAAGAAGGGTAAATTTGAGATGGTTTTGGGGTCTTTCTTCAGGCAGGAGGGAAAACGTTATTATTATTGAGTCCATGTCTTTACCCTCCCTTAAATTAAAAAACAAACAAAGAAAACTGGTTTTTGGATTTTTTTTAATTAAGACTTGAGCGTTTTAATCAATATTGCAAGCTTGCTAGATAAAACTTTTGAGTCCAAGTGAATATTTTTTTACTGTTTGTTTTTCTGCCCTCTGGCCTAAGCCTCAGTATATTACCCATAGTTTGAATCTCTGCTGTTGTCTGAGGCCTCAGTTTAAATCATGGTTTCCCTTTGCACTTCTGTTGCATTTTTGAGCATTACAACATTGCCTTTTTGGCTCTGCCAGAGAAATGAAGCACTGACTCGGCAAGTCATCACTGGGTTGAATTTGAAAGTGCTTACAGTTTTTTTTTTTTTTATCAGATAGTACTTTAAGTCTTTCAGGTGCTTTACTATATTTCAGTGTGGTGCATATTTCTTTTAACAATTGGTGTTCTTGCTCTTGTCAGCATAGGGTCTAATCTTCTTGCTATTGAAAATGATAAAAGCCCTATGAATTCCTAATACGTCTTATCAAAATCTGGCTAAAATATAAAATGTCTGACCTCAACTTCTGATTCTTCTTCAGCAGAAATATATTTATTCCTTGCACCATGCATGCATATTGATAGAACCTCCTGAGTACATGGCTTACAGAAATAACACCCGTCCTTGTGCTGAACTGCAGCATGAACAGAAAAGGATTAAAGGACCACTGAGAAAGAAATGGGTATGGATGAACTTGCAGTGTGTGACAGAGGTAAAGTACAAGATAAAATGACTACCCTAGAGTATGAGAGGAATTCAAAATCTGTTTCACGAAGCTGCACTACTTCTTCCAACCCTTTGAAAAAGATGTAAGACTGGCCAACCTGTAGTATTGCACTGAGGATTACTCATGGTAATGATTCGATGGAGCAGTATAATGAGCCATCCAATTGCTCAGTGACTTCTGAGGAACTTGCTGACTTAGTGATCACTGTGAGATTTCAGAGAAGGAAAAGAGAAATATTCTTTCCTTGGTAAGAATGTTGGCAGTCTCTTGGTCCACTGCCGCCTGTGGGACTCTCCTGCCAAGACAGGAGTGGAAGTTGTATGGAAATCTTACTGAAAGAACACATTGGGAAACTTCTGTGGTTTGACAAAATTGAATCAGAACAAGGATATCCAGGTAAATGGGGTAAACCAGTAGCAAACTTTTGAAGTCAGGTGAATTAAATTCGCTGAGTTACAGCAGTGGGGACTGAGGCAAGGAAAGCTGAGGCATCCCACCTATCTTCAATGACTCCACTGAATGCAGACAGGAAATTCGAAGAACTGTAACTTCAGAAACTTTGCTTACATTCTGCAGCTTTACTGGATTCTCTCTCTCTCTTGTGGATCGAGGTCTTAATTATTTTTGGCATCTGTAGCTGAGATGTGTAAGAGTGGGAGGAATACAAGTACTTCTCATAGGTCATCACTCCAGAGAAAGGGAGTGAGGTGGATATCGTGAAACTTTTGTCATAGGCATGGAAACAGACATGTTTTGATCCAATGTGAATAGGAGGAAAATTTTTTTGGTCTTAATATCCTAGCAGGAAGGTGAGCAGTGAGGTAAGGAGGGGGCTAAAGCCAATGCTCATTTGGACCCAGTAGCTGCTGAGTGCAGCTCACTGCAGCTGAGAACTGGGTGTGAGGACAAGGAGACTTCAGCACTGTGGGAAAGTGGGAATTTAGTGTGTTTAACAACAAACATGATTAATTGAGGAATGCCTGTCATCTCTGCGATAGCACCTTAGTCCCTCCATTCATCTCCCCTGTCACAAGGGAGGGGAGCAGCAGCGCAGCTCTGTGCTTAGAGGGCACATTTGCTTATGGTGTAAATCAGGAGCTGAGAAAGGGATCTGTCCCGGCGCCTCTCTCTGTGCTTGTGGAAGTGCCTGACGTGTTCTGGGCACCACTGTAATTTGAATACTAAACACATAATTCTCAGCTACTCATATTTGGCTGAGGTTGTTCTGTTAAATGATGCTTTGCTTAGAGGACGCAGAAAGGGGCAAATGTTCAGTAAGACTTGAGTCATTGAACTTAAATCAACCTCCTCCTACCCACTATTGACATATCAAGAGAACCAATGAGGCATGTTTAATTACACATGCACTGAGTTTACAATTAGTCTGCAGACTGAGTTTTTGGGGGGAGTTGTGAGGGGGTTTTGGGGTTTGGTTTTGTTTCGTTTTCTGACACAGCAAGGAAGGATTTGATCCTGCAAGAGGTTTTATTAGCTGTAATACGAACAGGGCCAGCCTGGGTTTTTTTCCATTTTAAATGTAAGCAGAATGTTTTTGTTTTCTAGGTCAAATGATTTAATCTGATGCTCTAATGTTACATGGTCTAGCAATCCTTCTGCTCCCCTTTTACTTGTAATAAGTGACAAAAGTATGGCTTCATGCTTGATAAATGGGTTAACAGTATTCACAAGGCAGGTAATAGAAATCCATATTAATAGGTGGAAATTGGCTCTTGATGCCAGGCAGGAGAGTCTAATGAAAGTATTATTGTTTTACCTTCCAGCTCCTTTGGAAGCTGAAAGCTAAATGCCTGTATTACATTCTTATTACCTATTTATCACACCATATAGCTGAGTGGATGTTTATTAAATTGCATTCACGTTTAATGCCTGTTTGTATACTTTTCACTGTATGTGTTCTCAAAGGAAAATTTCTGAAAGTGTTTCAGAAATGCACAACTATTTTTCCATTCTCTTTTTAGAAATTAAAACCATTGTTACCAACCATCAATATACAATTGCCTTGGAAATTAAATTGTTTCTTGCTAAGCTGTAAGAACAGCCAAGCCTGCTCTCTTTCGTTTAGGAAAAACATACGATGTTCTTGGGTAGCATTGATTCTATTTTAGTCTTTGAAAATACCCCAGATCCCAAGAGTTGAGCTTACCTAGTTTCAGCTTTAATTTAGCATTAAATTGCTTCACTGGGGATTTTATATATGACCTTCTGTATGTTTGTGATTCTTTTGAGAATATTTAAAATAGTACTGAATACCATCAAAGATAAGAAATTATGAGCCTGTTTATTAATATACCTACTTACAGCGTTTCTCCAGCTCTGCATTCTTATTTTCTTCCTAAGCAGCACTTACAGTTCATTGCATCTAGATTAAAAGAGAAGGGGGCAAAAAAAGAAAAAAAAAAAAAGTGTGGGGTAAACCTGAAAGCCTAGCAGAGTTCAGATATTCCCACGTAGACTTGACCTGTAGAGTGCTGAGATTTCGAGGGCACCCTGCATGTTACAGGAGCAGAAAACAAGAGAAGACGGGCTTGCATTTTCTCTCAGCTATAATAGTCAGAGCTCATCCCCCTCATCAGAGCACAGTGACCGCGCAACATGGTAGAGTGATGCAGTTTCAGATACAGCATGAGTCAGGCAAGGATCATGGCTGGTAGCCAAGGGCTCCTGGTTGCATCTCTGCCTCATCTGGTGGAGTCATACCACTTCCTTTCCTGACCCAACATCCTCCCTTGATGCCTGTGAACTGCACTTGCAAAGCCAGACAGGAGAGATGCCCAGCTTTTCTGGAAACTGTGTTTACTGGTCCTGGGCTGCAGACACTCATGACTGGAAACTTGTGTCAGTTTATGTAAACAGTTCCAAATAAGAGGTTTGACTCCACTGTCACACTGGGACACATCTGTAACATCTAAATCTGGAGAGTTTGTTCTTGCACTTCACCAACTTATTAGCAGATTATTAGCAGATGCCTCAGAAATACATGGGGCTTGGTGCAGGTGGCTTTCTTGTGCTTGCAGGGAGCCTCAGCAGCTCTTGCACCCTGATCATGGATGAAAGTAGCCCAAGTGCTGGTGAAATTCAAAGGCTCCTGCCTATGAAATCTTACTTGAAGGATCAGGCTATAAGTTCTGGACTAAATGAGAAAGGTTTTTTAATCAAAGAGTTTGATAGCTCTTGTCTGCTTGAAGTTTAAATTCCGTGGAACATTGTATTGATCCTTCAGTGTGATATGTTAAATACTGAAGTTTGAACCATGCTTGCTTGCTTATAGTAATAATAAAGAAATGAGAGCTGCTGCATGCACTTTGGCTCACTGCTGTGCAGGTAATAACGCACACACTTTCACTTCTGTAATGAGTAGGTTAATCACTTGATCCCTTTTCCTAAACTTCTGATACCACTGCCCTATGAAGAACCAATCTTTGTCAATACTGCCTCCTAAAACTGCACAGTGAACATACTTTGAAGTTAGAGGGATTGAAAAAAAAAAAATCTGTATAAGAGAATGTCGTGTTATGCCCTGCTTGGTACTGCTTTACATTATTAATTTAACAGAACAATTCGAAACACAGCTGTAATCACACTAGCAATTTTTATTTTTTTTAAATGGTGGGGAGAGAAACAATAAATCACTCTCCTGGCATATATGTACAGCATATGAGAAAGTACTTCGAACAGATTTTATCAGGCTTATTAAGTTTTGACTTCACCTATCTTGCTTCAGGAAATACTAACATTTTAAGAGGCATTGCAAGTGTTCCTTAGATTTTATACATATAAAAATACATAGAATCATAGAATGGTAATGTTGGAAGGGACCTCAAGGATCATCTAGTTCCAACCCCCTGCCATAGGCAGGGACACCTCCTGCTAGCACAGGTTACTCAAGGCCTCGTCCAACCTGGCCTTGAACACCTTCAGGGATATATGCTAAGAAAAGTTAATGTGTGTATGTATAAATAGAAGGAAGCTCCATCTCTGTTAAGCATTTGAGATGTCGTGAGAATAAGGTCTTTAAACTGTTACTCTTTCAGTTTTAATAATCTTAAGTTCCTTTTCAATACTTGCATCTTTGCTTTACCTTTTGCGTTCACTCAGTTTGATAAAGACTCTATGAACTAATTAGTTTCATTTCTGCTTATGGCCGATCCCTAATAATTTTAATTCTTTTGGCTCCTCAGATCTCGATCAATGGTTCAGTATCTTTGCTGTAAGCACCACAGGGATTGACTGTTCCCTTTTCTGTACCCTAGTAAAACACTTTATTTATTCCCCATTTTGTAATGCCTTAAAATACGGATCTGTTTGAGTCAAAAAGTATGCAGTGCTTTCTTAAATCATATTGCTAGAAATGATGCAGTGGATCCTTTTTCTTGTAGTGTAACAGTACCACTGAATTCACAGCAGTGGAAGTCACCTGCAAGGCATCAATAATACCACACACATCTCCTGACCTTTCTTATTCCAGACATCTGTAAATGCACTGTGATATTTGTTTGTTTGTTTGTTTGTCTGTTTAAACTCTTTAAGATAAGACTTTGCCAGTTGGTGTTTGGGCAAGTGTTTAAGAAGATCCCCCACCCCCCCGAAATAATTATCTAGCTATCCAACAGTTTGTGCATATTTAACTTCTGTGAGCTTGGATTCTATCCTTGGAAGTCAACATAAAGTGCTTAGCACGAGGGAGTGCTCCTCTGTGGTTTATGGTACCCTAGACAACAGCAAAACCACTTACAGGTTTAATGTGTTTAGATAGGGAATGCCCAGGAAAACATATTTCTGAGCCCTGTGTTGTTTGTGAAGTCATGCTGACGCACAGTCCAGGGCCTGAGGAAAAGTGAGGGAAGAGGGGAGCTTGGTGGTGCAGAGAGTGAAGGAGAAACTTGTCCATGGAGCATTTCTGTGGAGATAGTTTGTCGGCTGTTTATTGATTGCGCAGGTCAGTGGTGAAAGGTCAACAGCTCTGCTGTGTCGGCAGATAAAGATAGAGGAATGGCATGTTGAGGTCACATTGGAAAGGAATTCAGTCACACTAAAGAAAGAGCATTTTTAAACCTTTATTTACTCAAAAAGGGTTGTGAGGTATTGAGCCTGCACCCTTACAGCCCTGGAGTGTGAGATTAAGAAACCTTATTCTCCGTTTTCCCCAGGAGTTTCCCATTTGCTTTACAGTCTTGTTAGAGTTGAACAATTGTTAAGCTTGCCACTGTAATTTTTTAAGTAGGCACTGTAATTCCTTCTGCCTGTATTTGTTTCTTGCAGAGCATGAGAAAGATACTTATTTGTGCAAGGAAAAGCTACTATTTTTTTCTGAGCCAGCAACTTTTGAAGCATGAATTGAATTTTTATTTTTTTATTTTTTTTCTTTAAGTGTCGGTAGAGTGCTGAGGATTGCTTATGCAGTTTATTTCAGTGGTGTTTTGCTTTCGCCCTGTTTGAAGGTAACTGTTGCATTTAAGAGCTGAGATGTAACACTCTTTGTAAACTCCTTGTGTTCAGGACAAAATTTAAATTGGGAGGGCTCAGTTCCTATCTGACCAAGGAAGGTGTACTGATTATCAGGTGGTATACACTGTGGTTTCCATAAGCTGGGTAAAACCACTCCTCTTCATGTTTATTTACCTCTATTAGGAATCAGTTTAAGTGGAAGCTAATTGACCATTATGATACTTTTGATACATTATGATACAGTATGATATGATCAGAAAAAGTTCCTGTACAAACAACTGAAGTTCACATGTAATTAATCCCCTGCAGAATTGTGCAGTGAAGGTGTCAGTATGATATGGCCATCTCTTTCACAGAACTAAGGGTCAAAACACCTTCCAATAAGCATGGTATTTTCTCCAATGCAAAGTCTTGGTCCAGACCTTCCCTGTTACCAAATTCCACTTAGTCCCTTGAAGTGGTGCAAAGTCTCATTGATACGAGGAACTACACCCAGACATAAGGATAACCTCATGGAGAGACACCTCAGACTACACCCAGACACAAGGATAGCCTTGTGGAGAGACACCTCTGACAGTCACTTGGCGAAGTGGGTGCAAAGAACATGCTTGTTTCCTCTGTTGGGTTTGACAGTACAAGAACAAGATTTGCCTTTATAGAAGATGTGAGAAAAGATCTCTGTGTTAGAGGTGGCTGCTTTGACTGATTATTTTAATATTACTGCTTATTCTGGGCTTCTAAACTCCAGAATTACATGTGGAAGCAATCCATGTCTCTTTCTCAAGTGACTCAAAGCCACTGAGTTTATCATCGGGGTAGATTTTGTTAATAATGTTAAAACTAATAAATTCTGCGTGTTAGATCCTCTAAGGCTGCTCAGGTAGTTTGCTTCCTCTCACTAGTGTTGATGGAAAGCACTATGTAAAGATAAACACTTCCGTTTCCATGCATTTCCGTGAAGACACTCAAAGCTGTTTCAGAGAAAATGCTAAGCAGCACATCCAGGCACTGGGCATGGCCCCACCAGCATCCTTGTGCACCCTCTACATCACCACTGCCAGCTGAGACTTCTGCTTGCTCAGGTTTATAAGTTGATATTTTCAAGCACAGTTCATCACCTTCTGCACCTCACAGGAAAAAAAATGTTCCACCTGTGTTTTGCAATCTTCTTACCTCTGCTCTTCCCCAGCAGCCCATGTGTATGGGTGGAAGATAGTATTCTCCAAAGCTCTGCCCGTGGAGCAGGGTCCAAGTGGGTAGAGGCAGCTGACGTGGTTGTGACAGGACAGAGCAGCATGGAAGCTGCTTCCAGCTGTTGGTGTAAGACAGCTGTGATGTGGGCTGCATTTTGGGTGAAATTTTAATGATAAGAAGAAAACTAAGAGGCTAAGGCTGATGTGATGCCAAGTGCAGGATTTATTTAGTTACTGATGTGTGCAAGACTATGATTCAAATGTTCTTCTGAATGCTGGGGGAGAGGGGTAAAGTGTGTGTTATATTAAATCAGTGGTGACTGTAATTAAAAAAAAAAAAAGACAAAAGTAAAAATTACTAAACTGAATTTTAGTTAAATTTATTAAGAAACAACAAAAAAAAAAGTCTAGAGAGGATGCAAGGGATACACTGCTACTTGACTGTAGCTGCTGAATCACATCCTGCTCCATCCAGAAGTAACTACATGTTGGCATCTAAATGCTATTGAGTCACCTCTGCAATATGAACTGATGATTTACAATCAAATCTCAGAAAAGCATCTCCCTTTAGTAGAGAGGGGGAAAAAATGCTTTTGCAAGGGGCTGCCTCAGAATAAAAATCTCTGGGAGGGGTTGGGATTTCTTTTGGTAACAGGCAAGGAAAGCTGCAAGGAACATGCTCCCCATGAGGTGCTGGAGGAGCTGCTGGGAGAAGGTGCAGAGATCATAAATACCCAGCTAGCAGTGTTGGCTAGAAGCACAGCCAGGAGGCTGGCGCTGAAGATGCAGGAACTGCAACTCCCTCCTTTTTTGTTATTGCACACTCCTGAAATCTGAAGTGGAGCCTGGGGAACAGACTCCTACAGCTACCGGCAGCGTAACTTGCCAGCACCATGCCCAGAACACCATGACTGTGTTTTCTGGTGTGTGTGCCCTGCTCTTGCAGAGAATCAGGCCTTTGTCTGAACAACTCCTTTCTCCTTTTCTTTCTGAAGTTTTCAGTTGGCGACTAGAAAGGCGGGGG
>VWYK01044869.1:49034-74505 GCA_013399775.1 Semnornis frantzii | reverse complement strand
AGCCTGCAAAGATGAAACAGCTCATGGAAAGAAAGCTGCTGAATAGGCAAATTGTTTTATCTGGATGGGTTTTGTGTTCCTGACTCTGTGTTGCAAGGGAAGGTACAGTAGAAACACTGTTCTGGCTCATGTGCTTCTGCTCCAGCCAGAAGATCACTCTTTCTACTGCTGCTTCTGATACTCAAAAGCTCTGACCCTGTGTTATCTTTTCCCTCCTCCTCCTCAAGAGATCCATGCGCTGCAGATTGCATTTCTGTTTCGTGTCGGCTGTGTTTACACTTTGTAAAAAATGTGAACTAATCTCAAGGATTCTGCAGCTCTGTGCACCCCCACAAAGTGGCATTTCCTATGGCAGCTGACTCCAAAAAGGTCCTGGATTTCCACCCTCATTTGCTTTACACTCTGGAAAGAAGTATGGGAAATTGAGGATAAATAATCTACATGAGCTTTAGAAGGAAATTTTTGAAAGCCCAGGCTTAGGAATGGAGATCCAGCTTGCTTTGCCGTTGGTTAAAGCTTCTCCTGCTTCTCTCTTCTTTCTTCAAGAAAACTTTCAGACCAGCTGAGGCTCTGGTTGGCTGGTGGCCACTTGGGTAGCTTGTGTAATCCCAGCTCCAACATCAGATGTGGTGATAGTCTTTGAAAGGGAGAAGTGATGGCCTCTGTATTATTAAAGGTCATCAGGCATCTGGTACAAGCTGAAGGGACTTTGTGTTGTGAAGGCAAAAGNGGGGGAATAGTAAATTTAGTGCCCCAGCTTCAGTACTGTGGGGAAGGACAGGAGGGTGGAATGTGTGTGTCCAGGCAAAAAAAAAAAATCCTGATTAAGTAAGTCCTGTTGATTCAGGGACTTTGAAAAGAGAATTCCTCATCTGATGTGACTGGGATTTTTTTTCCCATCCTGAACCATGTCACTGAGACACTGAAATCCTCATTAGCGATGGTGGAGAGGAATGGGGCTGCTGGCATCTGATGTGCTGAAATTGTGATTTAAGAGTAAAGGGGGGCTGTAGGGCTGCGAGAAGTTTTCTGGCTTTTCATCTGAGAATAAAATGCTAAGGCATCTCCCTGTTCAAAGGTAGAAAAACAGTGTGCAGGACTCTGTGCAAACACAATGGCTCTATCTTGCTCTATTATGCCACAAAGGAGTGGCTTGCTTAATCTCCGAAATTAATAGAGCAGAGAGGAAACAGCTCTTAAAGAGATGTGTGCCTGCTTCCTTCCTGTGCAGAGCACGGGGAGCCTGGGGCTGTGAGGTAATGTCATTTCACATAACTAGAGGGCTCTTCTTGTGAAGGACAATTACAGTAAGTGTAGCGACTCTGGGATTTTTGACTTTTCAGTGTATTTTTCCCTGCTGTGGTGGTGGGGATTTTTGTTCAAAACCTGATCTGTTATTCTGATGAAAGATGATGCTGTGCGAGTTCGTCTCACATTTGAATTTCAGGATTTTTTCATTCGTTTGTTTGGTGGTGGTGCTTGGTTGTTGTTGTTGTGGGGTTTTGTGTCTCTTGTTTAGTGACATCAGAGAGAAACCAGCCTGCTGCTCCGTTCTCTGCCATGCTTAGCACAATAGTCTAAACGTGCTTTGAGCTGTTGTCCTAGGAGAATGTCACTTCAACCAGAATTAACGGAGTGTATTCTAGTAGAACAGCTCCTTTTTCACACTGTGTTGGCCCTTTATAGCAGTGTGTTACTCTTGGTGTGAAGCCAAATTGACTGATAAGCAATGGGCTAGATTTTCCTGCACATGGTCAAGGCTGCTCACATCTATCCAAACATTTTTAGGTTTAGGAACAAGACCTAGCACTTAAAAAACTAAACCCCACGTAGCCATTGTTGCTTTGGAGGAAAAAAAATTGCTTACCAAGAAGCCTTCAGTTTTCTTTTTTTAATTGCTTCAGGGAGAAATATTGGGGGAGACCAGGAAGAGATGCCTTAAGGACCAGGGCTCCTGGGTACTGCACTGTCTCCAGCTCATTTGACTTGGGAATAGGGGAATGGTGCTCAGCATGTTCCAAGAGCTGGCTTTGGTTGGACAGATGAAGCTTTGCTCTGCTTCCATTCCTTAACTTTTGTTAATAATTTATGTGTGATACAGCAGAGTAGAAATATGCCTCCAACACTGCATTTTAAACCAGTGTCTAGAGCAGCATAGCATAATCCAGCCATGTTGTGTATCTTCTGCATTTATTAAAAAGAAAGGGTGCATGAAGCATTTGAGGTTTGAGCTACAATCAGAGGGAATCTGTAATAAAATTACTATCTATAAAATGCAGGACAGTTTGTTCTCTGCTAGCAGCGTGATGTACTTTACATAGGAACAATAGTAGGTTGCTTTGCAGAAAATGTGTTTTTGATATAAAGATTATCAGGGCTGCCACCTCTCTTCCTTCATTTATTATTGGACTCACCACAGCAAAATTGCTGAGCTTCAAGTGCTTTTTCAGCTTTCATTCAGCTGCATGATTTGTAATGACTGTGGTGAGCTGGGGAAAGGAGGAAGTTTAAATTTGGACAGTTGTGCATCTATCCACAGTTAACGAGGCATCTAATTTCTCTGCAAATTCAATATGGCTTTATGACAGTCCTGGCTGTAGCTAGAGGTATACTGTAGTGTTTTTCACTTTGTCTCTGTACCTTTGCTGTTATTGGTGTATGTTAAGCTCCATGTATTTTGCATTTTATTTATCTGAAAGATGAGATAAAGAACTGGCATTGTGTCAGTGCTGCTCGATGATGGCCAGGGGGCTCAGTAGCCTTTTGCCTGCCTGACTCCACACTGGCTATGGACACTCTTAACCAGGTACTGAAAAGGGCCAATATTTGGTGGAGGTTGTATCTCTGCAGTGACCTTTTTCTCATGATGCATTTTCAGGAGCACCAAGTTAGCTACATCTGTGTCTGAACCACCTCTTTAATGCTCCACACCAGATCTCCCTTCCAAGTCTTAACAAAGCTTAGTTTCAGAGTTCTGCAAGCTCTTGGGGGCAGGGACCATCTTCTCTTCTGCTTTCGGGCAGGTATCTAGCACCGGGGATTCTGACTCTGCCTGATTTGCAAGGAATTATCATGATTCACATAATACTAAGAACACACAGCAGCACATCACAAGGTGGGCTGGCTACGGTTTAAAATAGAAGATGGCATAATGAAGTTCTTAGGCTAAATGCCGACGTAAAATTAGCATTTAGCCTCTCCCACAGTATTTGCCTGTTAATTGGGTGTCACCGTCTATATATTTACTATTTAGTGACTGTTACAGCTATATTAACATGATTGAAATGCATTGCATAAAATTATAATATCCATCAAAGTTTCCTCCTGGTAGGGGCTTAGATCATCCAGCCCGCAGCTGGGAATGGTGTTACTTTACTTGTTCTATTATAGACAGCCAGACATATATGCAGCCCTCAGACTTACAAGAATGTGTCTGCAAGGTGAAGTAATAAGCACATACTAGACAGTCCACATGATCATAAGTCTATTTAAATAAGAAGAAAAAGTTGGGAGCAGAGATGAGAAAGGAGGGAATTATATGGTTTGTAATGATACCATCTCTTTCACCTTCCAGCTAAGACTTCTCAGACCACAGCAGAGCACTAGGCTTTCTATTCTTAAGGCCAAGAATTGGAGCAGTTTGGATAGAGAGGATTTCCATCACATCCTTCCTTTGGACTTTTTCCTTTTTAATGATTAAATATTAATATAATGCCTGTCATGAATTTTGATGTCAAGTCTCACCAAACTGCAAAGAGTTTGAACTTCTGTCTGTTCTCCAAAAAAAAAGACATGGCCCTGAACTGCTGTTGGGCATCCCTCTGCAGCCAGGACCTTTCTGAAACCCTGTGAAAACTGGAGCTGCCTGTTCCATACATCACAATGCTTCTGGTTTCCATGCAGTCATCAGGCCCCCATGATGTGTGCCGACCTGTGACAGCTCTGCCCATTCATTTTCCCCAGCTCTGTTTCTCTCCCCACTCATAACCAGCGCAGAGTTAGAGGGAGGCTGAGACTAGATGCAGACTCTGGGGTCCTGTGCCGTACACCACTGGAGTACCAGAAGGCAGGCAATTTGCATTTTAATAACTCCCTCATTATGTATTTGTCTGATCTTGTCAATATTTTGCATTTTAAAATTTTTGCTGACTGCAGATGTTGTGGACTATCAAGTCGATAATTAGATTGCCTGATTTTAAACACCTCAGTTGTAAATCAGAGCAGCCCATTTATACAGCCCAGTGCTTTGACTGGAGAGCAGCTGCCCTGGATGTGGAAGGCAAAAAATTTCAGGAAAGCACTGCACAGAGATTTGCCATTGTTAGGAATTCCTTCATGACCTTACTTAAATTGGGGGGGTTTTTTTTTTTTTTTTTTTTGTTTTGTTGGTTTTTTTTTTTTTTCAAAAAGAAAAATGACAGGCTATGTCGCCACAGGACATAGCATCACCTCACCTATGAAGCAAGCGTGGTTCTTCCAGCACTAAGTAGGAATGTCGAAGACTTCACCTTCAGCTCATTCCATCTGTCCAATGAGGGGTTGTTTTCTTCCTGTTTCACCTAAAGCTTGAGCTAACAGGCAAAACCATTAAATGCAAATTGCACCTTCAGGGCCCCCTTTGAATTGCACAGCACAGCTTGCACTGCAGTTGATGCTAGGTTTATCTCGATTATTGTCTAAGGCTTTAGAATTATAAATGTTTATGTTAGACACATAATTTCTCTTCCATCTAGTGCAGTTACTTGTATTGCACACGGGGTTTGAAACAAGTCAGATAGGGTGAACATGCAGAAACAATAAAATCTCTTTATATGCACAGGTATGCAGAAAGTGAGAACAAGTGCTGGTGTCGTTATGAAGGATGTGATGATCGTTTTGTTCTCACAAGAGCCAACTGTCAGTAGATACGCAGAGCAAGCCCCACTGAAATCAGCAGGAAAGTCACCAGTTGTTTCATCAGCTCAGATCCAGTTATAAAACAGGACAGAGATTATCCTGAATAGAGAATATTGTGGAGACAGATTTCAGAGAGGAAAAGATCAAGTTCTGCTTTTATTTTAAAGATATTACTGAGATACTCAAACAGAAATGTGTTTGATGCATGGGGCAGTGACAAGCCTGGACCTAATCAGATTTGCAGTTGGCACTGCAATGTGGGTCCTGGGAGGACATCTGTATGAGGAGCACCCAGGAACAAGTAAACACAGAAAAAGGCAAGTTTTGTTTCTTTAAATCTGTGTCAGGAACCAGGGGGGAAAGTTGTGTGCAGATGTGTTGGAGGCAAAGCAGCATTACTTACTGTAAATAGCTTTTTGTTCAGCATGGAAAGACAGCAGCTCTTCCTGGGTTGTTTGCTGTTCTCATCTGCCTATCTGATGGTTCAGCTCATTAATGGACAAGGTTTCTATAAAAAGTATTTAGCTGTTTGGCAGCCATGTGCCTCAGAAGCCAGGAACACAGTGCATTCTGGAAAAGGCTGCTGCTACCCTCTTATATTTAACATTTTTATTATATACATCTTAATATTATATATTATATAATTATTATGCATATATACCTATATATGTATATATATTTATACATATATACATTATTTATATTATACATTTTTATATTATACATTTTTTTAAGGGGTAACAAAAGTTCCTCCTTGATCTTGGATTACCCTTAGAGCGAAACATAAACCATTAGTAAGTCAAGGAAATGTACTTGAGGTTAATTCTCCATCCTTCCCATTGATTCTGTGAGCTTCTACACATTTTAGGAGGGGGGAAAAAAGAAAGGTAACTCAACCTCTCTTAGAACCCCAAAAATAACATGTGGCCATGAGACATCCAGACCATAGCAATGTGAGAGCTGTCTAGGAATCTTGTTGCAGATCCCTTCTGGTGTAATTAAATAGGCTGTCCCAATGGGCTGATGGTTTCAGAGTTCTTGTGCAAGAGCTGCCAGAGGCACCCTCCCAGCAGAGCGCTGTTCCGGTGGGTGCTGTGTCACCCATGCTGCCCTGGCAGCCGGAGCTTGTTATCAAGGAGAAAAATCTCATCTTGCCCAAGCACTTGGTGAACAAATGTATTGACAATGGTGTCTGTTCAGCTCACGATGCAGTTCTTGCAGAGAATCACATTTTCTTTGCTGGGCTGAGGAATCACGCCTTGGACTTCACTGTTGGTACAGCTCCTTTGCAGACAATCCCATTGTTCAGTTTCATGTTTCACATAAGAAACACTGCATCCTAAATGAGCAAAGTTTTATTTCCAGGGAGTTCCTCACATCGCCACTTCTGATTCAATGTCTGTCTTGCTCCAGAACAGATTTATCTGTCTTGCAAAAGTTAGGAGAGACCACGTAAGGGAACACACAGTGTGCTGCTGAAGAAAAGAACTTTCCTAAATCAAATTCTACCGCAACGTCTCCCTATTTCTTCCTGCATTCTTTTTAATGTCTTGTGTGCAAACACAAAGTACTTCAAATTCAGTACTGCAGGGAAATTCCTAATTGTCATGATAAAATATAGTCCAGGCTTGATTTTTCAAAAGCTATCAGCAGTACAGATGGTGTGATCTGGAGGATGCTGGATGATCAGTTAGGACTTGCAGGTTCTCCAGTGATAAAATAAGGTAGGTTTTCTTGGCAGCAGATAGAAACCACAGAAAGGTAAGACAGCTCTTGTTAAAAAAAAGGAATAATCCAGAAAGTAGGAGGTTTTGTGGGTTTTTTTTGGTTTTTTTTTTTTAGAGAACTGATAAATTGTGGTGCGTTTTTCCTTTAAAGACAGACTCGACATTTATCATTCCCTGTTCACATGTAACTAATAGGGAAGCAAAAGAGGAAAATAGAGTTTTAACTTCAGATGTTTAAGAGGAAAAGAGTGGTAGTTTTATTAAAAGATACAAGCTACATCTGATTCCACTTTCTTCTTATGCAGTCATTTGCACTTGAATAAAATGAACAGAAAATGCAGCCAGGTTAGAAAAGTCCTGGTTTACATCCATGTCTAAATGATTGCACAGAGAAGCAAGGTGGAGGACTAGGTCTTTGCTGGTTTTCTGCCTTTGATTTTTTTAATGGAAGCAAAATTAAGATGACTGTAAAAGGGAGAGGGAGAAATACAACAGCTGAAACCTCCTGACTCATGTGCTTAATCATAGTACACCTTTTTTTTGTGCATCAGCACCTCTCAGGGCTGTGCAGAGCTCCAGGAATATCAGTTCTTTAACAATCTTTATACCGCTACCAAAAGGTGTGAAAAAATAGGTTAAGTTTTAAAATTTGATATTCACGTTTTACAAAATCCATGCAGTTAAAAATGTGCAGTTTGTTTTAGATTTGAATGCAAAGAGGTATAAAACTAGGTGTCAGCCTTTCTTAAAAAAATTAATTGGGCAATATGTTTGGCTTTTTTTGTTTTTTTTTTGTTTCTGCCTCCAGATATGACTCAAATGTTTGTGTAAGAAAGGCTGCACTTAAAAAGTGCAAAGTCAGGTCTTGGTGTGCTGCTCAGAAGTGGCATGGAGGGAGAAGGAGGAATTGCTGTGATACATAAGGTCGACATTTCCTGCCCATTTCCTATATCTTGCCTGTCAGATCTAGTGACTGAAGCATAAGGAAACCAGGTACAGTTTCTCTGCAGTCCCCACAAACAGCTTTAACAGAAAACAGGCTCGTTTTGAAGAACTGGAGCTCTCTTCCTCCAAAGCAACCACAGTGCTAGGATGAGGTGTACTGGCCTGGGTATCTGCCACACTGCAGTGTGGTACCAGTGGCACTGGTGGGCTCTAGGAGGGACTCTACTGAAAATGTAATTCAGAAGAGAAGTTGGAATGCCATTAGGAACTTGGGAAGGGGTAACTTGTGAAGTGCTCATGACACATGTTGGAAATACCGTCAAGGAAAGTCTAAAGCTAGGCTGACAGGAGCTTTGCACAGTGGTAAGATGGGGGCAAGGGGTTGCAGCCATGGTTAACACTTGGAAGTCCTCAAGTCAATCCATTTGAAGAAGTTGTATTCCCTTCTAGAAAGCAGGTTACTTTAAAACAGAAAACAGCCTCTACACTAATATGAAATAAAATAGTTGTCCTCAACCGTTTTTTAAGAGACTGACGTGCTCCAATCATCTGTGCATTTGCAGTTAAGTGTTTCGCAGCTGGAGTTCAGCAACTTCCACCTGAGGGGCTTTCATTTTTTGTAGAGGCTAGTCATCTTACTGTGCCTAAGATGTCTCAGTTCACTGGCACTGAGTAAGATAAGGGTGACACTGTCAGTAAAATTCAGTTTGAGGTTTTTGAGACTACCTGAGCATAGTGTCCTTGAGGTCCCAGCATGGTGGGCCACGTGAGCACAGTGCTTACCTGCACTAGTTAGTCCCAGAGCTAGCTCAGTGCAGCCTTGGCTTTGGGACATCTGAGCCCCAGGAAAACTCTGAAGTGATGAAGTGATCTCAAGCAGCTGTGTCCAAAAAAAGTGAACCTCGCTTCTTTGGGTTAGGGTTAAGATGGTGTTCCTTCAATCCTCTGAACATCCTGAAACTCGAGGGTGGACACAGCACTGTGTTTAGTGACGCACCAGAGCATCTCTGGCAAAACCGAATCTCTGGGCTCAGTTTGCAGAGTTCTGCTAACTCCTCAGTAATGCTGCATAGTGCCATCCGGACATGACAGTCGTTTCCTGGTCGTTACAGCAGTTATACCCTCACTAGACCATGTCACTGCGACTGAAAGAAGAAGTTCCTCCCATTCTTTTACCAAAAAGATTAAAAGCTACCCACAATCCAGCTCTGTATTTTAGGAAATGTTGTAGTTCTTGCGGGTTTGCAAAGTTTGGTGTGAGTGGCTATGTGTGGCTCTCCTGAGCAGTGACCCACCAGGGGCCACCGTTGGGTTCCTCCAGCCTCTTCTTCTCAAAGGTAGGCAGAGCATCCCCATGCACACTTCCGTTGGTGGCTGAAGCCCTCTAAGGAGGAATGGCTGTACTCTTGAGAAACGACTGGACTCAGCGATATCTGTGAGAAAAAAAGAGTTCTACCTCCACTTTCCAACACTGGGAGAAAAGCACATTCTTAGAATCGAAAACTTTTTGGGAAATAGTGTAGTATTCTTCTGGGTAAGTTGAAATGTCATAACTTAAAGGCACAGGGTTTTTTTGTCCAAAACTAGGTACTACATGTAGTTTAAGTGTTCTGACCTTTCAAGAATGTGTATGCTCAACTCCAGACATCGTGTCTGTGTTAGAAAATGGAAGTATAATGTACTGTTGATGTCCAAAAGTATGCACTGAGTTTTCCTGTAATATCATTGTTTCTTAGAAAAGACCAAGTCTTTCAATATGTGATTTTTCAGGTGAGGAACCCTTAATAGGATGAGTACCATAGCCCAGAATGTCAGCCTCACATCCTGAGAGGAGGAGAAGCCACTGCTCACTTAAAAAAAGTTAGTCTTTAAGAAAGAGCTCAGTAAAAACCATTTTTTTTTCTTTTTCTCTTTAACCTGATGCTCATGTTGCATAATGCAAGGACTTTGAATGAATAACTGATGTTCTTGATTTAATATGTTCAGTGCTTGAAAGGAGGAAATAGCTCTGACCAAAAAAGGAAAGAAGGAAAGAAGGAGAACCACTGCTGTGTGTTGTAGACATAATGAACAGTATGTGCTGCTGCTTGGCCACTGCCTCTTGTGTATCTCAGCCTTGGTTTGATGCTGCTGCAGAGTCAAGCAACAGCATCAGTCCTGTCCCTGATGCTGTTTCCTCAGTTCTCACAACTCCCCGATGTATGGCAATAGCTCTGGTTGGGTAGAGGAAGGTAATGAACACACTTGGTTAGGAAAGTCCCATTAGCATTGAAAGAGTTTTAATAACAGAGCGTTTGATAGCACTACAGTCACAGTGAGAGAAGGTAAGTGTAAATGGGGAAATGAAGAGCCCATTTGTGAAGCACTCACAAGGTCTAAGGTTTTCTAAGGGCTTTCAGGTTATCTTGTCCCCTTGAAATTAAATTGGTGACAAGTGTCTAGGCTCATCTGCAAACCTCAGCTAAGGCACTTAATGAAAGAAATAGTTCCTTTACATGATTCCCTTTGCCATTAGCAGGATGTATGAGATTACAATCAGTACTTCCTCTGTAAATCAAGATATTGGAGGCTATTGCCTTCATATGCAGCTCAGTGTGGAACATATTTCAGATTTGAAGCTTCAAAGGTCAGTCATCTGTTTAATACTGCCATTGCCATGATGAGCTGCTTCTTTCTTTGTGGTAAACCTGTAGTTTTGAAATACCTCATATAGATAACTCTAAAAACGTTTCCTATGCACTCAGATCTGACCCAGCTGCTGCAACTGAAGGTTGGAACTGGTGCTGCTCGTGTCATTTTCAAAAGTTGCTCCAGGGAATGAAAGGAAGCTTGGGAGAATGTCCCAGCAATCCAGGAGGCTTCTGCAAGATAGCCCCACTGCAGTCAGCAGTACGTTTGAAGCTTTTTCTTTACCCTCAGCAGCACATCACCTTCCTAGAGTTTTACAGAGACCACATAAAGTATTCCCGAAGCGAGCAGCATGCTTCATTCTGTGTGTTCAAAACTACCTCCTCTGTTATGACAGATAACTGCAGCCTGGCTATGAAATCTGTAACAGGGATTGGTAACCCTCCAGGATGATACTTGGCACTCAAGAGCTAACACATGTTTTTGTTACATGAGCATGAGTCTAATAAAATGGCTCACTGGTTTAATATGCCTCTTTGTGAAAACAAGATGCAGTTGGATTTAGAAATTGTGATGATTTGGCAAGTTCAATTATTAACTTCTCTTGCAGGGCTAAGCTTTGACCAGAAATTTGCCATAAACCCATAGGCACATCCTGCTAGGGAACAACAAGCAGAAATCCTTCACTGTCCTCCTTGATTAATCTGCACAGTGCAAACTTAGAGTGTGGAGCTGTATTTTCCCTGGAGGAAGTCACAGCAAGCTCAGTCACCACTCCAAAGCAGAATGCTCTAATGTTTTAATGTTTTAGTACATTATGGCAGAGTCCTGCTCTGCTCAGGACAGTGCATCTGGGGGAACTCTGGCAGGTCTTAAACTGGCCTCTTGTCTAGTCTGCTTTCACCGTATTTTGGGAGAAAAGTTGAATGTGGTGAAGAGCCTGAACTATGTTAGCTATGCAGTGTCCTGTGGGATTGTTTGTGAACATAGCAGCTAAAGATAGAAATGCACCATAGAGATGCTAAAAATACTGTCCAACTCTACGGTGGTTGTTTAGCATTTGGAGTGCTATAGTTGGCCTTACACAGACAAAAGGAAGGTGCAGTTTTGCAATTTGAATATGCAAATGAAATCCTGATCTTGCAAATGTGCAATCATATGCTCGAATCTAAAAAGACCACTTGTATTCCTGAAGTTGAGCACTGGCAGGATTAAGAGTTTAATCAGTCAAATATGGTGTCATCAGAAGTCAGTGTGATTGCATGTCAATGTGGAGACTTCACTGCAATAAACACCCAAAAGGAATCGCATTGTGTGATTAAGATCAGATTTTTCATTCCACATGTTGATACTTCGGAACCACGTTGACTGATAAATCATCTCTTATTAACACAGGAGGCTGCAAACAGTTTCTTCTTTACGTTTGTATGCATGATCTAGTAAACAGTATTTTAATATTGGTGAGAACACATGCTATGCTTCACTACTTTCAACTCTGTGACCCTTAAAGGCAGAACAAAGGCTTAGAAATTAGAGTTTACATAAAACTGAGAAGCGTAGAAAGCTTGAAAGGCTGCGTAATTCACTTCTGCAGCAAGAACACCATTTTCTCTAACATTGTTTGCATAAGTCAGCATTTATGTTGTCAATTTGCAGTGATGGATGTGTGATTAACATCGCTTCTAGAACAGAGGGAACTGGTGTCTACAGCAAGTTGGGAGGGTCTCTGGTTAAAAGGCAAGTAACTTAAGGGCTGCATTTTCTGCTGGAGATCATTTTCCCAAATGCTGTGTATTTTTAATTCACTCTTTCAGTTAATAATAATGAAAGAGCAAAGAGTGAAATCCCATCCCTGCTGAAGTCAGTGTCCTAAAATATGTATTCCTCTGAGGCCAAGATTTCAAGGGCTTTATACAGGATGGAGGCTTCAGGGGTGGGGCGATGGTCTGTGTTTGGGTCTAGGTCTTTAGTGCCACTGTTTTGCAGAGTCCCTTTGAAGATCCTCGTATAAGTAGCAGACACTGTTCAAAGAATGTGTTGTAGGAGCCAGAGCTGCATGCTGGTCTGGGCATCTGACTGCTCCAGGAGGAAGGAAGCCTACAAATAATGTTGCCAGTGAACTGTGCTCCTGTTGCACTTAACGGGCACTCAGAATAGTGGGGTTGCTGTGTAGGTAAAGAGGGAAGTGCTGGGGAAAAATGAAGTAGTCAGGAACAAATTAAATGTTCACCACTAGACTCTTCTGTTCTCTTCTGCTTTACAAAGCATTTCTACTTCTGTATAAAAACTCTCTACACCCATGTTCGGTGAGAGTCTCATTAGATTAATGATGTTTTTACTTACAAGTGAGGCTTGGTTTTATGGTTCTGTATTGATCAATCCCCTGATTATTGTTTCACTTTTTGAAAGGTAGAGGAACATGCAGGAGGCTCACGAAGGCCCAGAATGAGTCTGTAGGAGCTGCTGAGGATGTTTCTTTTCCTTGCCCATCTGTTCCATCCTTAGAGTTGTGCTCCAGTTTCTGATACCACTTAGGAGAAACTCCAAACTGCTCTTTGAAATGTTTTGTCCCCTGCCAAGCCTGGAGAAGAGCTCTGGATGCAGTAATGTGTTGCTTTCCAAAACAGGATGTAAGCAGAAGGTGGCTCAGCAGTCGGACCTACACAGGGCCATATCAGGTTAGCAATCAGATGTGGCCACACAGGCGAGCTTGGAGCTGTTACTGTTTGGGGTAGTAAGAGTGAGTACTTCAGCTGTTGAAATAAAAATGCCCGTTTACATACTTTTTCTCAAGACAGAAATACTTTTTTTTTTTCTTTCTTTTTTTTATCAGTTCTGAGAATTTGAGAGCTTTCTTGGCCCCAAGTTTGGCCTAATAGAGGGCTTCACCTTCAGGCTGTTAATTCCCCAGCCATGCCTTTCCACAAAATGGAATATATAGTTTGATAAAATTGTAACAGTAAGTTTTCAGGGGAGTTAAAAAACAGTGCAGTATGTGACAGAAAAGAACTGTCAGACTAGGTTTTATCTGGTTATCTAGTAAATGGTAAACCTACTTCATAATTTAGGAACCTCTACAGCCTGTTTCTTATACTTAGCTCCTTTTAACTTACAATCATTGCATAACTGTGCCAGTGTTAGGGGCTGAAAAAGAAGAGAGAAAGGTATCTTTCAAATCCCAGGGGACCCAAGCAGCAAAAACATCACTTTTTGCTCAGTGGAGAGGATCTGCGATTCTCTAGCCTAGCTACTGCCATGAGAAATTAATGTAGTCTACAAAATTACCACAAAGTGTTCCACAGGACTTTGAAATTAATGGACTATAAAAAAAGATATAAAACAATACTGCTGGTATTAAAACTGAGGTAAGATGAGGTAATACTGATGGAAAGGTGTTGAGTCTAAGATTGATCTTGATTTACAGCCAGATATGAAAGAAATGCTCTTGTACAACCACTTACAAACCAAGAGGCAGAGAACTTGTTCTGTCTTCAGCTGTCTAGTTAATAACACTTGTCATTAAATGGAATGTGGAAGTTACAACCAAACAATACGTGTGACGTGAGTGCTCTAAGTCTTCAGATGACTAATTAAGAGGCATCTGCACAGAGATCTCCTGCTAGCAGCACAACGCAGGATCAAGCAGTAGTCCTGTTCCTCCAGATCCATTTGTCAACAGCAATTTTTCTCTTGGAAATTTTTCCATTTTAACAGTGTCATTAATACTGAAAGCAGATGAATTGCTAAGGAAAGACAAGATGGGAAGGCTCTCAACATTTGTTTTGATAGGGCAGATCTCTGTTGGTGCCTTCGAAATGAGACTGGTAATTCTGTCTGACCTGGAAAGCAGCAAAACTGGAGGGTCTGGAGGGCTTTTTTTCTTTTTTCTTTTATTTGCAGTGAATGTTACTTGCTTGTGTGGGATGGCAAAGTGGGTATTTTCTTGGCTATGGGTTTTTTTCCTCCTTGGAACTGATCCTATCTTCACACAGACAGTAGTGATGTTGCCTGTAATTTCACAGAAGGATAACAAAAAAAACCAAACAGCTTTTTCCCAAAGTTGCTGCTGTGTAGCCTGTAAGATAGTCCAGTTTAAAGCAGGGTACACATCACATATATTTGTCATTATGAGCATAATCACATTATGAGAAAAATCACATTTGTAATATTTCCTTCCCTTTTTTTTTTCTTTCTTTTTCTTTCTTTTTTTTTTTGGTTAAGATTTAGGAAAACAAAACAAAAGAAAAGAAATGTCAAACAAATACCTTAGGCTTTTGGTAGTCCAAGTTGAATTTCCTGTTAGTTTCTGTGGTTTAAGCTTATTGTAAGATCACATCTTTCCGGTTTTTGTATATTTATGATGTTTGGGATTTTTGTGCTTACTAGCTAAATGGGGCTGTTCTGAGTATTTGCAGCCAGGGTTGCTTCCTATGCTGCATGGTTACCTGGGGAAGAAGGCCACATACTAAAGGAAAGTGCAAGGTCAGCAATCACCATTTAAAAGTTCACATGTATGCAACAGTCAAGCGAGACCTGCTGTGCTGCAGGGAAGGGGAATTGGTCACAGCTCTGGAGCAACAGTGCAAGCAAGCAAAACCTCTTGTCTTGGGCTCTGCTGATGTACATGATGTACGTGTGTCAGCCCAGGTCCAGGTGATGCGTGCAGGCGTGGGAGCAACTGCCCTTTTAGTTTGGGTATTTTGACACTCAGAACAGGGAGTGTTGCCACCTTTATTAAGGCAAAGCACGCACCTTGTTTTCTTCTTTCTATTACAACATGGCTTGAGGTTCCTGATTTACTGAAGACATAACGGGAGAGGATCACAATGAGTGGTGACGGTAATGGGGCAAAGGATCACAGCATGCTCCCATCAAGTCAACTGATGTTTGTTGTACTGATGGGAGATTGAATTCCACAAATGTAGCAGCAGTGTTTAGGAGATGTTTTACCTGTGCATAACCCAAGTAGCAACTTCTAATCTATGTTAATGTAATCGTTTTAAAGATGGCAAATTTCATATTGCCAGTGTGAATTACAAACTGGGAGAAGCTGTAGTTCCAGGTAAAGATAATCTACATCACGCATGCAATCTAGCTGACAGCCAATGTCTTTTCATGGTTAAAATGACTGCTTACATCCACGGCTCCTCTTCCTACATCCTCTCTTCCCTCTTCCAGTTGCCTATTTCCAGGAGCATGACGAATACAAGGAAATTCACCCCTTGAATTTTCCCTGTTCGCAAACTTCTCTCCGCTATCACACCTCATTACAAATGGATCTGCCACCTTCCCAACCTGCAAATACCCAACAGTGCCCAAAGCAGACTTTACTCTGGTAGTCCTTAGCTGAGTTGGGGTACTGCTATTTTTAAGCATTATGAAGCACATCTCTGGTAGCTTGGAATGGCTGTGTGATCTCTTTCCTGACAATGTGAAATGACAACTTTACATCCATCCATGCTGAAATTCCTTGGAATCAGAAGGGTCAAAAAGCCTAGAGCACTAGGAAGAATGTGATTTTTTTTTTTTTTTTTTTTTAAGCGTATGTTTAATCTTAATGTGGAGAAAGTGAATGGTAGTTTTAATTGCCTGAGCCTCCTTGAGTTCTCCTTGTAGCCTGAGATGTGGCTTTGATAAAGCATAGTTTATGTTCCTCGTAGGCATGGACTGCTTTGGCTACTCACTGGTCAGCAGGAAGCATTTTCTCTTGGCTTCAAATATAAAATGTGAGTTGCTGTTACCAAACTACAGCCAACGTGAACAAATGGAAACTTGCAGATGTGCTAAATGCACTTAATGCAGTGCCAGGTTCTGCTGTCGTTAAATGGAATCTTTGCCCATGAGCATTTGGGGATTGTTGCTTATGTGCAAGTCAGCCTGCTCCTGAAAACAGCATGTCTGATAGCTCAAGCAGGGTTGCAAGCAGCTGCTGCCATTTAAAAGGCAGTGTTATGTCAAATCCACTTTCCAGCCTTTAAACACGCACTCAGAGTCTCACCTCTTTTTTTTGTGAACTGTCTTTGAAGATTAGTAGGACATTAAAATCTAGCTGGAGTGTGGATAAATGAGCCATAGAGAGCACAAACCTTTCTGCGCTGTGTATTTAAGGCACAGAAGAAAAAATTGTGAAGTTTTCTTGTTTTGTATGGAAAAGTGCCAGTTTCCTTTTCTCATTACATGACTGTTTTTGTCAGAACAGATAGAAACATTTTGGGCTGATGGGCAGATAGCTCTCGCCGAAGCTTGTTGAAGCCACAGAGACTGAAGTCTTGATTGCTGAACACTGCAAACAGTTTGCCTCTGGCAAATACATACTCCCAGTTTTGGCAGTGTCTAGTATTTGAAAGAGACAGAGAGTGATAGATTCTCTGGTCAGCTCAGTTGAGCAAACCTCAGACTCAGGTTTTATACTTTGCAGAGGAAAAAAACAGTTTGCAATGTACCTTGAAAAGAATACTGGGGAAAAAAAAAGACTCATTGCAGGCTGCTGTATTTCTTAGCCCCTCCACTGATAATTAAACATTCTCTCTCTCTTAAAATAATAAAGATATGCCAGGTCTTAGCAGCGTGTTGGTGACCTGGATTTTCCTGGGTTTCTGAGACACAAGTGTCTTACTCGCTAAGGCTTTGTGCTACCACAACACTAGGAAATCCCAGGATCTGTGGTGAGTCTGAAATTTTCCCCACCTGTCCAATCTCCCTTTACCATCATCTTTCTCTGTTCTTCAGTCAGACCAACAGGAAAGCCAACACCTGTGACTTCCCAAGAGTTACCAGTGTCTTGAGATTCCTAGTGAAAGAAGGCTATCCAACTCCCATTCTGGATATCCCAGTCATGGATTCATAGATTCCATGCTATTAAATCAAGAGAGTCTCCAGCAACGATGGTGCATGCTGGAGGCAGGAGGTGGACTAGCCACTGAAGGAGAGTGTGGCCCTACAGACATGGGTTCAAAACGGCAGCATCCTGTTGGACTCAGTTCTCACTTGAAGAAGCTGCGTAGGTGTGGGAATGGCTGCTGTAGGTTGGATCTCTCAATGGCAGTGAGTGGAGTGGGTGGCTGCAGATCAATAATCATCACCCTGTGGTTGTTTTAAATCAAGGCTTGAATCTGACAGGCTGCAGAAGCCAGAAAGAGGCACAGAAATACCTCAGCTAACATTTCTCCTCTCTTGGGTCTGCATCGCATTGACCTAAATAGGAATCTCTGGTTGGATCTGGCTTATTCCTGGTGGAAGAGGGATCATTGCAAGGCTGAAGAAACAACAGCTCTCCTGAGCAGGCTGTGGTGGCTCTTTCCTCCCAGAGACCATGCCAGGTGAAGGAGTCAGTGATGGACAGACCTAGCAGGGGCTGAGAGCAGGGCCATAGGGCAGCCTGGTTCATGTGGAGAGCTGGAATGGCAGCTGAGTTCATTTGATGTATTAAAGAGAGAAGGAAGGCTAAGTGGCAAGGAGGCAGGGAGCCAGTGCAGAAGTGCCCATTCAGTTGGTTATTAAAATCCAGTGGAACCACTGCAGTGTATAGTTATTAACAATTTGTTATCTCTGCTTCCGTTTTTACCACTTCTGGCCTGCATTTCTCCCTTGGTTGAGAAATCCTGAGTTACTCAAGGCTAGCACCGCCTCCTCAGTTTGGAAAGTGCCAGATACCAAGTCACCCAAGCAGGCAACTGCAGAGAGCTCAGTCGCGGAGAGGGTGCAGCCAAGGACTGGTTTTGTTTGCTGAGTGTCCACCTTTCCTGCTTTGCACAAGAGAAGCCTGTGGAGTTCTGTCCCCCCACACAGGCAGTTGGTTCTGTGCAAAGAGTTTAGTGTGTGACAGATGAGCTGTTTGTAGCTACAGCTGTATCACCACTTCCTTGGAAGGAGCAGGGTAAGCAGTTGTCATCTACTCTTGTAGTGCTGCTTTTTGTAACTTGGGACTTTCCCAGCAAGACAGCCTGGTGGCTTTGGGAGGATGATGGTGCTGAGATCATGGCACTCTCACTTCTAAAAGCAAACCTGAGATAACGGACAACTCATAATCGAATACTCCCAGCCTTTGTTTCCCAGGTATTCCCAAACAGAACTTAGCCTGTGCATGCCGGTGCATTGTAATGAATTTTGACAAGGTCGCAGGAGCCTCTTTGTTGCTTGTCTGCTTCGTCCTTGCTTGCACATGAACGAACCCTTCTCATATACAGCCACAGACAGCCTCCAGCCACCCCTACGTGTGTGGGTATGTGTGTTATATGTGTTTCTAAAATATTCCTATCCAATTCTCAGGTACTCAGTTTGAAACAGAGCTGAGAGCTGTCCAGTATAAAAATCAGCAGAGAAAGGGGGAGAATATATTTTAGTCATACATCAAATATCATACATCCTTTTCAAAGAGAAAGAAAAAGAGTTGGAGTAAATATGCTTCTTACTGGGGAATCCAGGGCTAGATGAAGGAAATGGGCAGTAAAAATGTTTTTAGTAAGAGAAGAGTCTATGAAAGGATAGATAGATCTTGAAGAGATGGTTTTGAGACATCTGAGAGGACTGGATGAATGATCTCCAACAAGCAGCTTCTTGAGTTAGTTAGATCAGGAACTCCTTGTCCTAGAACTTGTAGTACTCAGTGATGATCTCCTGCCACTGTTGTTAGCATGTCTAAGCCAAACAGTGTCCCCATACAATGAAACTCATTACTGTGCCCTGCACTGGTCAGGGCTGCCACAGTGACAGGTTCATGGAGAGCAGTCACTGAGAACTAGGGGAGAAAAATGTCAGCTCCTCAAACAGCACCAGCACAGAGCAGAGCACGGTGTGCAGGAGTGAAAACCACCTGTATTTCAGTGGGAAACACTGAAACAAACCTCCTAGCCACCCTGTCCAGCCCAGGAGGGGATTTCTGTGTGTAGATGATAGTTCAAACTTAAGTGCTTGTTGAAACAATGTCATCTATTTTTTTTCTTCATTGGTGATGTGCTTGAAGCAGAGGGGTGATGATACCCAAGTGTCCCTTCTAACCAAGATTATTCTATGATTTGTTTAGTTGCTTTAAGGATGGCATCTTTCTCTCTCAAATTTGGGTCTGTAGTCAAATCTATCTTAAGCAAAAGCAATGCTACTAAATTGCATGCCTGCACTGGTGGCAATTTGTCTTCCAGATCTTATGGTCCTTCTGCAAATACCACCCTGGGAAACAGGATTCTCACTTTTCAAGAGAACACGACACCCAATGTCACTGCCTCTCATGAGGCAGACAGGCTCATGAGGGCTAAGCAACAGCATCCTATTTAAAAATCCTGTCCCAGTTTTGGAATGTCTGTGCCATCTGAAAGCTATGGCCTTATTTTATCTGTTTATAGCTAGTAATAGTCTCTGGGAAATGGAGTTTTGTTTTCCCATCACAATTACTCCCCAGTGCAACAGTTAAAAATCTATTTTTCAGAGTGTTTAGAAAGCCCATTTTTCCCCTCAGTTAACTCAGAGCATAGGAATGTCCTATGGCAAAAGAATCACTGGCAAGGACATGCATGCCAGCATGTCAGCTGGCCAAGTATGGGAGATCCCCCACCACTTCCTGCCTAAAGGTTCCCAGGGTGCAACTTGGAAACACAATGTGTTTATTTTGGATGTGTGAAGCCCCTGTGAAGATTCTCTATACATGTCTGAGTTTAAATATATGTAGTTATGCTCTACCAACATGTTTCAGCCTACACAGTGCAACATCTGTTGAAACATGCAACTCTTGCTTAGTTTTCGTGAAGAAAATGAAGGAAAACAACTTTATCCATCATTAGACCAACACTTGGGAGAAGGTTTAGGCCTTGTTCTATTTCTTAAAGCTAAGCAAATTTTGGCCTCCTGAGCTCCAGAGGAATTATCGACTGGCTTATGCTTCAGCTGTCTCTGGCTGTGATGTCGAGGCAGCTTCTGGTGGAGCAGCCATTTGAACCACTGTGGCACTGCTGGCCAAGGAGGGCTGGCAGATACCAGGGAATGGTGCACTGAAAGCAGCACTCCCTGTTCATTGTCAGTTCTCACTTCCCTGTGGTTTTTGAGTGCAGCCAATGTTAAAGCAATGAAACTAAAGGTCACAGGAGAGAAGACTTGATGGCTCTAGTGAGGGATAACTCTTAGAGAATAAGGAGAAGACAGCCATGCAAGAAGGTCGCTTTGCCACAGTGCCATTCAAAACTGCTGTCTGTTGATGGAGAGTAAAGTGAACTCGTCCTGAAACTTGATCAGCAGGTTAGATCTCTGTAGTGTGCGGACCTGCTTTTCCATGTGCCGTGATGATCATGTACAAATAACTTGTATCCTCTCACTCTCCTCCTTATGTCTGTGTAAGGTGGATACTAGCACAACAGCACCCAATACTAATCCTAAACCACATCTATAGCCTAGACAAGTGTAGGCACAAATCTGCAATCTTCTGCCCGCCCACCAGTTTAGAAACAAGCAGGGAGAGAGCACTTGTGTGAGTTCAATTGAGTGAGCCACCAGACAGCTCTCCCATGTTCCCATGTCAGAACAATGCATATTTGTGGTCAGTTTCCTGAAGATGGGTCGAATTTGAGGGTGGACCTTGTCCATTTGCACAGTGACCTTCTTGTGCGCATTGCAGAAGGAGCCACACAAGAACAAGATGTGCCCATCTTCTGCTCTGCAGCCTCCACACACCCCGTAACACTTCTATACAATGATGTGGTTAATAATTACTGTAACATTTAGAAGTTAGCTGTAGCCACTACAGCCCTAAAGTGGATCTCGTTACACTGGGGCTGGTGGTAGGGCTCTTTTGGTAATACAAGCTGTTACTAGGTATGAATATTTTTCATGATACTAGTTGACTGGCAGCACTTGTGATTGTAGGGCAGAGCCGGGAGGGGCTTTATGTGAACCAGCTTCTATGGTTCTGCTGTTGCTGATTAGGTATGTTTCTAAATGCTACCTCCTCTGTTGATAAACAAGGACATAATGCTTATTTCCCTTAACTTGAAGCACCAGTGTTAATGTCTGGTTAATCCTATGACATACAGGTCAAGCTCGTTACAATTGAAAGCCACAGATGATTGTATTTGGAAGAGATTGCCATATCACACTGAATTAGTATTAAAGCATTGTTTTCAGTTTCACTTTCTTTAGTAGAAGGCAGAGGTTTCTTTCTTGCAATCTATGGATTTACAACTCAACCATTTCTTGTAGATCAAGATATCTATATAACTGTATTTTGAAAACACTTCATTTTTTATGAATGAGTTGCAATCCTTCAAAAAAACAAAGCCCATACTGCCTTAGATTCAGAAGAATAAACAAAAAAAATAAGAGGTTTAGATGTTATTTACTGTTTCTGAGATCTGAAACATCTGCACTTAGGAGGCTGGAAAGTCTGTTTAGATAGATAGATAGCTGAAAATTTGTTTTGCTTTGGTTTGTTTGGAAAGTATGCCAGTTATTTCAGATGTTCTGCCTATAAAGAATGTAAAACAATTTAGTGGTCTCAGCTCTGAATTTAATCTGAGTCACTGGCAGAAGGTCACTACATTCACTTCAGGATTTCATTCAGATCTGCCATTTAGACCTAAAAAATGTTACCATAAAAATGCTGGCATGTTTGTTATGCAAGGAGCATAATGTCTTAATTGAAATGGTAGCAGAAACTATTTCAAAAACTTGCATTACAGTTCACATGACAGTATTTTATAGCATTAACATCTGTTTTAAGGCCAACATGTGAGATTTAGCCTTTGTCTGACTATAACTCTCTTAATTTCAGTGAAGTTTTACCTACTTAAATCCTGATTGAATTTGTCTCGTATGATTGGTTTTTTTAATGGTATGATTTAATTTTCACTATCTCCAGCCCAGTGCTACACTGTGGAACTAGAGAGCATGTTAGAATAATGCCAATAACGTGTTCTTTCTTCTTTTTTATTTTCACAGTTACAGGGATCCATTAAAAGAAAACTGGAAGATGATAGCTCTCCTGCCTCCAGTGGTGTGCCTGATGTCATTTTCCCAAATGACAGTAAAAGACTTTGTCTTGATGACGTAAACCTCGCCATGGGCCAAGGTGCCAATCCCAATGTGGCATGTCCAGAAATGCAAAGTTCTGCGTTCTCCAGCAGCCACAGTGCTTCTTCCCTGGGAGTTGCAGGTCACCCAGTCCTCCTTGAAAACAATCACATGAATGGTGGTGGCATTGGCTCCCCGTTTTCAGTGCCACCCAATGCAGAAATAAATCAAAAGGGGTCAATAGGAGGGCAAAACAATAACATTGTCCACTATGATGAGAAAGGAAACAGCTTACAGTCTGTGGACCAAGAGCTGCAAGACCTATTGGAAGAGCTGACCAAAATGCCTGATCCTTCTCCCAATGACCTGGATCTTGAGAAGATTTTGTGCAGCAAGGCTGAAGAGCCGCTTGGACTGAGTCATTCTCAACCCAGCATAAGTACCACTCCAAAGTCCTCTCCACAGACTTCCCACTTGGAGAACCACGTTGCCAACAAAGATTTTTCTCCAGGCTGCAATCCAACCAGTGGAGGATCTCCTCAGATGAGACCATCATCCGCTGGAGCTAACTTCCAAGTTCCTGCCTCAAATAAACCTGCTGCATCCCCCATTTCTGCAGCAGCTCAGAGCAAGAACCAACCACCACCTATGCTTCCAGTACCCTTACCCAACATACCTGCCTCCAACTGGCACGCTCAACAGCTAAAGCAGCTGGCAGCTAGCAAGCAGGTGTCTACTACTAAGCAACAAGTACAGGCTCCTAGCTGGCCAGCTATGTCTCCTCCTGGTCTCTCTCCACCTTACAGGGCAGGATCATCCCCACACCATCAACCGTTCAGTCCTCAGAATGTTATGGTGTCTGGCATGCCTGCTAATAATTTACCAGGAAACAACATTCAAAGTCCTCAAAACACTCTGCTTTCAAGCATGACTTCCAGCAGCACCCCATCCAATGGCCCTTCTCCTCCTTATGGGTCTGAGAAGCTCTCCAGTCCAGCTCTGAATCAGCAGCCCTTCAGCCCGCAGAGCTCCATGCTGCCCACCCTGACAGCAGCCAGCCTACCAGCCAACAACATTAAAAGTCCACAGAACAGCTTGGTTGCCAGCATGGCCTCCACAAATACTGGACCATCTCCACCATACAGGCCAGAAAAGCTGTCAAGCCCAGCTCTGCACCAGCAGCCCTTCAGTCCTCAAGGTACACTAATCTCTAACATCACTCCCACCAGCAACCCCACAAGTCTGCAGAGCTCTCTTTTTAAATCAATGACAACAAACCAGTCCAAAAACATGAACATAATAATGCAACAGCCATCTAGTAGCTTACAGCCAAGTCTGGTGAATGAGAACCCTGTTAGCCAAGACCAATTTTCTTTCAGTAACACCAAACCACTGTCTCACTTTGCCTCAGAATCAGCTACTCAAAAGATGTCACCTCTGACAGCAGGACAAGGGCAGCAATCTCTCATTCACTATCTCCAGCAGCAGCAGCAGTCTGCAGCCACGCGGCAGTCCCAGCAGACTAGCAACAGCCAGTTTCTCCAGCAGCAGTTCCGACAGCTATTGCAGCCACATCGGATGCAGAGGCACATGCAGCCTGCCACATTGCCGTCTCAAAGCAGAGAGGTGAGAATGTCTCTTCTGGCTCATAGGGCTTCTGGAAAAATATTGAGTCATTTATTTTCTTGATTTTACTTTCTGTTTCAAATGCAGCGCGGCTAAACTTCTGGGGCGTGTATGCGGATGAGGCAATAACAGAATCTGGTGCTATCACAGTAACTATTTCTTCAGCTGAAATGTACTGCAATTCTAGCCTAGTGGAGAACTTGGTGCTATTAGGCAAGACACATTTCATACCACTAAAAGAAATTGTTTTTATGTGTATAGATGGTGTTCTTATTTACCTTATATTGTAAGCTGTAATGTTCCCATAATATGCCTCACATCATCCTTTAAGTGAGAATATTTTTTTTCCCTTAGTGCCCTTCAACAGATTCATCTCCATGTTATGTTTCTGAAGCTAGAAAAGATCAGGTGGGGAGAGAAGTGAGTTTAACTTTTGAGTCCTTCATGGGGAGCAGGTCAAACAGTACAGCTCCCAGATAGCGAGGAGGCAAACTTGAAATACTTGTTGCTAGCATTTGCCAGAAGCAATGCCCTGCTTTGGATGAGGGCCATTCCTCACCCTTTGTTGATCTTTGATACCAACCAAGCTGGAAAACACAGAAATGTGGCTGGCAGGAGTGAGGCACAGCCCTAATATCTCTCCAGCAACCTTATCCCAGAGATTCAAGGTTTAATGTGAAGCACTATCCTCTATTGCCCCAGAGGAGAGAGATTCACTGTGAATTGAGACTTCAGAGCAAGGAAGGGCTTGGGGAGAGAGCAGCCTGGGCGTGAGGAATAAATAAATAGCTCTCTTTTTGTTAGAAAGAATAGTAGGAAACATTTAACCTCATCATCAAAGCCAAGTGCCTTGTTAGGCTGAACCAACACTTGAAACAGAGCCCTTCAAGCTGCTTAGCTGTCCACGCAGGCACTCCATCAGCTCCTTGTGAAGGACTGAAACACTTCTTACCAGCAAACCACAGATACATCTCTGAAGCTCTGCTAGGATCTGCTCAAAAACGTGGTGCTTAGCTGGAGAATACTCTCCAAAGCCTGGGTTTCTTTACTCTTCTTCCTTGCTAAGTGATGGGTGCTGTAAGTGACTCAATGTAACCTTGTCCTGTAATAGCAATGAAAAATAATGGGATAGTTACTAAATGGCAGCTACTTGGTGGTCAAAGAGGTGTGTTTTTCCACTCTGCCACTTCAGGATTTTTTCTGTACATTTTGCATGCTCAATACACACTTGCCTACAATACAGCAGTCTAAAACAGACAATTGGGAAGGACTGGTGACTTACTGAATTTGCTTATCTAAATATATAACACATAACTGTATAGCATATGTAGTTCAGTCTGAAGAATTATCAGTGAGAGGCCCCTGAGTCACCAAAATCTGGAGCAGTTATGTTGCTTTAAGGATATGAAGACCCTGTTTGTTTTCAGTAGGACTCAAATTAAATATGAAGTACAGGGTCTTGCTGGCTTGGGATCTAGAAGTATGGATGGACGTATGACAAAGTGAGCCTCCAACTTCTTGCATTGCTATTGCCCATCAGATGGTTTAGTCTGGAGGCAGTGTGGGTGAAGAATACATTTTTGGTGGCTTTTTACTGCATGGCTAGGAAGTTGTTACATGATTGCTTTTGATCCTATATCCATAACCTTTAAGCTTTT
>VWYK01044869.1:8915-45871 GCA_013399775.1 Semnornis frantzii | reverse complement strand
TATTAATTAGACCAAAAGTACCGGCCAAACTTCATCTGCAGTTTCAAACCCCTCCTCCACTCCTTCCTCCCTTCCTTTTTCCTTTAAGTGTTAAATCCACTTTGAATGAGGTCCTGCTGGTGTTTTCCCCCTTTCCTTTTCTCTTTTTCTTTTTTTTCTCCACTGTTTTCACTTTTCTTTTTCTACTTTTTCTTTTTTTCCTCTTTTCCTTCTTTTTCCGTCTCTTCCTTGTTTCTATCTCTGTCCCTTTCCTCTTTCCCCTCTCCCCTTTTTTCACAAAAAAAAGTTTATATATATATATTATTTTTTTTTTAACTAATGCAGTGGAGAAGAAAACAGATTTTATTTCAAAGAGTAGTGGTAGCACAATACTGAAGCGAAGCCTTTGAGGGAGTGGAGAGCTTTTGAAGGCAAAGCAACAAGCCCTTCAGCTAATTAAGTGCCTTTGAATAGGTGAATAAAGGAAGCTGGTGATGAATCTAGATTACAGAGAGCACTAGGGCTGAGCCTGGAGTTTGACCTCTGCACAGATGTAAAAACATCTTCTTGAATGGTCATTTCTGAATTTATATTTATCTGTTCACTTGCAAATGAGTTTTGATACTTTCCAAACTTGGAAATTCTCCCCTCCCTTCTCTCAGCAGAGCCTGAAAGGAGCTCGACTAAACTATCCAACCGCTGTCTTCCCCTTTCCCCTTCTTCCCCTGTGAATAAGTAATGTGAGATAAGGTTTGGAAAATCAGGAGTAGAATTTTGGAAAGAAACTAGATGTTTGGCCTCAACATGACAACAGTGATACAAAATTTGCAGAAATACAGTAATGAAGGTAAAAAGCACAGTTCATATCTGATCTTTGTAGCTTATTGCTCTTTTGCATGTGTTGTCTTACTCTGTTAGATTACAGGGATTTGAAAGCTACTCCCTGTTGTACTGGAACCCTTGTAGGTTAACCTTCCCAGTTCTTTGGATTTTATTTTAGGTTGTTTACAGGCATTGATATCTGTAGCAGCTCTGCCTAATGCACGCAATCCTTCCTCCTGGTCTAGCTATGTGTTGTGCTGAAAGCTCTTCTGGACACCACATAGCACCATCATTAGGGAAACCAGTCTGCAAAGAAGAAGCTTGTAAATAGGCCAAATCCTTTTGAACACCATGTGGGGAGCATCGTCCCCACATCCTCCTCTACCATCACTCTTCTTTTGGATCTGAAATTTTGTGGACACTACATCAAAGCTGCAGCATTTTCCTCCATCCATCTGTGTCTTTCCCTTAGTTATAGCCCATTTAATAAAACAGAAGATGTTCTGTCAGGAATTTAGCACTGAAGACACAAACAAATCTATGATAATCTCATGCTGGATCAATTAAAGTCCACCTGGAAAGCAGAGAGACTCAAGAGGTACTGTAACCACCAGCAAGAGGTACTGGGAGGTGTTCAAAAGAGGAAGTTGTTGTGTACTGTGAACATGTAGATGGAAATGTGACTTATCCCAGAGAAATTTAGGACAAGGCACTGACTGGCTGCTTTTAATGCCCAGGACACAGGCTGTGTGTCAGTGCCATATCCTCCCCATTCCACTCCAAGCAGGGCTGTACAGCCCTGAGGTGAGCGCTGGACAGTGTGTCATTGCACAGGGGTTCTCCATTAGCTCTAAAACCCCTCCCCTTGTCTTTGTGGTTTTGAGCTTTACACAGCAGACACTTGTTTCCTGCTGCTCCAAAGTGTGGGGTGGGAGAGGACCTTTTCTCTCAAAGGTGTAGGGAAAGCAGTAGTACCATGCTAAGAAGTGCCTAATTCTTTTGATGTTAAACTATATTGTTAGACCCATTTGTACCAAAATCACCCTGATGCTGCCAACCCAGACAGACAATTTTTCTTGAGTTTTCTAAGCAGCTTGGTAGTAGTGTTCACACATTTTCTTGGGCTAAACTGTACATTTAGCCAATGTTTATTGGCTGAATCAGGTCCCAACTGCAGATTTTCTTGCTTGCTTTTTTTTCAAGTAACCCATTTTACTTTTCTTTTTTTTTAATAAAAAGAGATAGAGAATCCATCCATATGCAGAACTCTTTTCATGTATAAGCAGCTGAGCAAAAAGGCTTGAAAGGCTTGAACATGTTTGGCTTTGTGTTTTTTTCTCAACAGTGCTCTTAGATGCAATGAAGTAATAGAAGCCCTGGGAATCCAGAAAAAGATTTAGGGAACTTCTCAGTGTTTGGCTTCTTACTGAATGCCATAACTTCCTTCTGTGTATTACCCTTAAAAATAACAACATGACCAGTGGCTAGTGATGGGGAGGACACGCTACTTGCATCCTCACCAGTCAGTGCACCCACAGTTCTTACATTGAAAAGGTATGTTCATGGCTGGGCACGCTGATGAATAGCAATGAGGAAATGGTTTCCATGACCTTACTGCACACCTAACTTGTTTCACCTCTGCTGTAAATTCCCATTAGTATCAGAACATCTTAATTCCATTCGTTTCCTACATTTGCGGAAGACAGGTTTGTTCATTGTCTATATTTTCTGAATCTTTCTTCATAAATGGCAGCTTGCAAGCTTATTTTGAACTAAAAGCTGGGTGGCTTTCAGAAAATGTGCTCACTTCTTACTAACTCAGATTCGATGCCTAAATTAATACTTTTAATACTTTTTGTTGTTGTTGTGATACCGTACCCTTGATTTTGGGGGCAATTTCTACCTAATATTGCCCTGTAGTAGTCTAAAATTACATCTGTGTTCCACAAGGCCGAAATGCTTTCAGAACCAAAAGTCTAATTTAACAATTAGGGTAAAAAGCAAACAAATAAATGAGTCCCTCAGATGCTGTTAAATCATGTGCCTGGCGCCGGACAGCCGTTCGGCAGGGTGGGGTGAGTGGAGCAGCCTACTTTGTCCTTCTGCTCTACTCCTCTGTCATTTCTGCAGTAAATGCTGCACACAAAATAAAAGTACAAACATGTTTTGTTTCGGGTCCAATACCTAGAAATAACTTTCCTGGTAAGATGTACTCAGTCTCTTTCTTTTTTTTCTTTTTTTTTCTCTGGGCATTTTGGAGAAATTTCAGTGTGTGGGTGGGGGAAAACAAAGCCGTGGCTGTAAACAGGAACTGATATTGTCTCTGTGCCTGAATGGGGAGAGAAACTGAACTGGTCTCCGTGGTTCTCTCGTACATCTGCGAGTCTGGAAACACTGGGATGATTCACAGTTTGCTGATTAATACAGGAGCAAGCAAAATGGTGTGAATTAACGGCCATTACAGAGCTGTGCTGGGTGGCAAATATCCCCCTAGAACAAATGATGTTTCACAAAGATTGCTTAGAGGAAGAGGTAATGGGTCTTAAATACAAATTAGAAGTGGTCCCATCAAAGCTGTTAACATTAAGGTTTAAAAGCCAAACACTATTATGAGCTATGTTCAAAAACTGTACATTTAGGAAGCATGTCAGTCTGTGTTGGCTGTGTAATATTTCTGTCTTCAGCACTTTGGACTTTTTCAAGCAGACAGCACTAATAATTGATTGAAATCCACAATCAGAAAGTAGAAGCTCTTTTTAGGGCTTTGGAGGCTAATCACTCTGTTACGTGTACATTTTAAAGTTAACTTTTTTTACATTGCATGTAAAAAGGCAGATATTATCAGTACATAAAAGCAGTACTGTTACCAAAAAGTAATCCTGTATTACAATTTAACCCTTTGCATGTAGGAATGTTAAAAGAAGATACATTACTTAAGCATAAATAATGTTCTCTATATAACCAGCAAAATTATTTAACATTTCTCATTGAAGTAATGAAACTGCTATTGGATCAGTGTTGGACAGATGCAGATGTGAATGCAGGTTATGGACAAACTGTGCTGAGCTGTGTTTTCCCATTACAGAACTGATAAGAGACCCACAAGGAGGGTTAAGCCCTGTAATGTAGACAAAATAGTATGATATACCAGTCTAAGACATCACATTAACAGCTTGATCTTGTAAAGATTCAAACACACATACCTAAATTTATGCAGTGGGAGGTCATTCCAGGACGACTACAGGATTATTTCTGAGAACAGAGTGAATCATGTATGTACATAGTCTTTGTGTGCTCAAGAAAGACCAAAGGTGGAGGAAGAAGATGCAGCAAAGAGCTCAGTTATCACTGGCAATGGCATAATAGTGCTATCACCAAAAAACAAACAAACAAAAAACAGGAAAAAAAAAACAAAAGAAAAAACAAAACAAAACAAAAACAAACCAACTTGGAAGCTCTGATGCACTTGTTCCTACCTCAACTTAAGTTTGCATTTGAATTATTTTTGGCTTTTCTGGGAGTTAGTATCAAGATTTGGTAAACATGCCAAACTTTGTCTAAGTTTATGTTTTAATCAGTCCAGTGATTATTTGCAGTCTTGTGGGGTATGTTTTTTATAGTCATGAATTACAGAAGACAATTCTGCCCCTTGTAGCAGGAAAAGCTGCCCCCTCCTCTCAGGCACAGCAATAAGAGAAGCAAATGAAGAAAAAAATTAAAATCTTAACAAAAACTTTTCCCCTTCTCTTTTGTGATTGGGGGCTGGTAATGTTAAAATGTTTCCTCCCTTTCCAAAAAGATGAGGACATACTATCCTGGGGTAACAGTATTATATATCCCTGTCATAAACAAATCCATTTCTCTCAGTACTCGGGGCTTTCGGAAGCTTCTCTTTGCATAGTAAATGTGTTTAGTATTTCCTTTACTCCCTGGCACTGTTAAGTATAAACTGTTACTGCACTGGAATGAAGGGTAGTTTACACGGCACTCGGATTTGACAGTCTGTTTTCTTTACCAGTTCTCCGAAGGGCGTGTTTAAGCAATGAATGAATGATCGTGTGAGCATTTTGTTGTTGTTGTTGTTGTTGTTTCGTACAACCTCCTTTTTCTCCTCCTTTTTAATTCAGTCACCACACTTTCCAGAGCAGCGTTTTAGTTTTCTACGTGGAAATGTGATGTTTAGCGGAAGAGATGCATAACAAGGATGAGATATTTTTTTCTTCTTTCCCTCTTCTCCCAGGAGATATCTTGTGACTTCCTCTATTAGTCCATTAATCGCCGTAGCTCAAAATTCGGTTTGATCAAAGGAGGGGAACGAGGTTGAAAAGTGCAGATTCTGGCAGTTGACTTGACTGTTTAGACTCCCTGCTGAGCTCATTTAGAGCTGGAATTAAGCTATTCCTGCTGTATTTTTGGTCCTTGGCTCAGCGATAGCGCTGTGCCCAGCGCGGTGCTGGGGAGTGCTGAAGGCAGCGTGGCTGGACCCAGCCTGCACCAGCGAGCAACCTCCAGGAGCCAAAGGAGCGGAACCTCCCTGTGCCAGGAGAAAGCTGAGTAATCTTGTCTTAGCTTGATAAGAAGGTCTGTGTTTAGATTGCATTCGTTATTCCACTGCAGGAAAAGTTAACTGATGGTGCGGGGGTCAGTATTGATGATTCTGCATTGTTTGATTTAAGCATCAGGTTTGTGTTTCTTGCAGCTCTTTACTGATCTTGGAGTGTGCTATGAGTGGGAGGGAAAGACTTTTTAAAAATGTAAATGGGAAACTTGTAAACAACATGAAGTTTCTTGTAAAAAAAGTTTTCTTTATGAATGTAATGACTCACTTAAGGAATACATTCATTTTAATGCCTATTTATATGTGCAGCTAGAAACTGGTGCTGTTTTCTGTTGTTAATAGTCTTGTTGCTTCTTGTTTGCTTAAGGCGAAAATGCAGACTGCCCGTACCTGTGTTGTTTGCTGCAGATTAACATCTGATTTTGCAATCCTTACACATCTCAAATTCCTATTGATGTAACCAGGAGTTACAGGTTCTCCAGGAATAGTATCAGGCTCTTGATGTCATTATTTGTGATTCTGCAGTTCCCCAAAGTGTGTTAATATTTCTAAAACAAAGGCAGACTCATTCGATGTGTAAGTGCTTACCTCATTAAAGTGAGTTATTGTTACTGAAATGTGGATGATATTCTATTATCAGAAAATATTATGTATTTAATGGTTTAAGAGTGCCTGAGGTCAGCTAAAGTAGAGAAATGCTGATAACATCACCACAGACTGTGTGATGGTCCTGAAATGTGAGCAAATCTTTAACTGAAAAAAGTTTTTTCCTAGGCATATCAGAATTTTCACATAGTTTAACTGTCAAAAATCCCTAACATTTGTTTAAGTAACTGAGAAACAAAGAAAGAAAGAAAAGACCATTTAATAAGTTTCTATTAAGAAAAGCAGTGTGTGGAGAAATGGGCAAATTAGCCCAGTTCAAAGTCTGAGCTTTTCCTACATGTGTGGTATATATCTATATTTCTATACATTGCCATTTTAAAGAGAATCATCACCTTCATCAGGGATCCTATGTAGAATAAGATCAGAAGGGAACTCAGGACTTGCATGTGTTGCTCCATTCTAGGTTCATATGTAAAAGTACTGTGCTTTTGCTTACACAGGTTTCCTCAGATTTTTTATTTTATAAAGCTTTTGTCAGTATGGTGAGCTGGAATCTTGCTCTCTCTCTGTGATTTCTTTTTTTTTTTTTCTTTCCTTTCCTTTCCTGCTTATGATAACATGAGGCTTTTCAGAAGATATAATGCTGTCTAGTTGCATGTAAAATACTCGGAGTTTGCCCATTTCTGCCTGGATTAAGCTAGGGGGAGGGTACCTACCTGCCATCTTATTGTCAAGTTTAACAAAGGTAAAGTTGAATTGTATCCTCTTGTCCTAACAGTGACTATTTTCTCCTTCTGACTGGGTACTAAAAGGCTTTTACTGTGGCACTAACATTTTCCAAGTCAAAAATTTGCCAATTTCTGCAGAAATAGCAGAACAAGTACGATTTTAGACATGCTGGAAGGAGTCCTACACCATGGATTAAAAACTGAAACAGTTGGCCAGAATAAGGAATTAAAGTAATCCCTGATACTAGGAACATGAAAAAGAGATGACCTTCACTATATGTCCTGTGTGAGTTTCTAACCCAGTTGCACTATAGGCTCCCCTTTATCACCATTCCTCCTGTACCTTTACTATGCAGAAAACAAAAGCCCAAACGTGAAGCAGGGAAACTGGAAGGCATGCTTGCAAATCTTACAGACTTAAAATGCATTGTCTTTTTAACTGTAGTTCGTGATTGGAATGACAGGAAGGAAATGAGCAGAAAACATCCTATTCTATCTCTATATAAAATCTTGCTTGTGAAAGATACAGTTACCACAATAATGATCAGACGCTAATTGATTCATTGTGCTGGGAGACAAGTGCTGAGCGGAGGAGACAGCAGGGTCATTTTCTTGCTCCAACTCCACTTTGGTTGTTTGCTGAGGAAGGGCAGGAGAGGGTTATAAAGCTCCTGCCACTACATTCAGTGCATGTTTTTCTCAGAAAAGAAGAGACACCGCCAGCCAAGATCTCTTTCCTTTGGAAATTGTGGCTGGGAAGGGCCCCTTTGGCTCGGCAGACAAAGTGGGCAGTCAGACAGCCCCTTTCCTGAATCCCAGGCAGGCACCAGACGGCTGAAGGAAGAGAGGCACCAGGCTGAATTAGATTGCCTCCTGCTTTGGACAGTAAGGCAGAGGCAGGCTTAATTGCTTTGCAGCTGTTCATTTTTTCCCCTTCTCCCTCCCTTGCCCTCCTCTCCCTCCTCCCTGCTGACCCCTGTGGCAGCTGCAGCTGCAGCCCCAATGAAACCTCCCAAATTCAGGGAGAAGTGTCAAACGTTTCTGGACTCTTTTTATCAGCCTTTACAGCCTTCCCTCAANGGGTAGAGGGAAGCCTTTTCATTGTAACCTAGTAACTTCTCACTTTTTGCTGGGGTTAGTTTGTACACTGGTTTCTGAATGCTGCTTCTGGCATGTGGCAAGGGACAGGGCAGTGACAGGCAGATGTCTCTGGTGACATCCTTTCAGGAGAGGCAGGTGAGTATCAAGGCAGGTGCTGGCACCCTGTCTGAGTGGACCAACTGGGAGAGCCTTCGAATGAGCCCCTGCAATGTGGCACTCCCCGCAGCAGGGTTACAGCACATTTGAGATTTCCTCTCCGGAGCTGCGATGCCGTTTTTGGAGATCTCCCAGACTGCTGCCCAACAGCCTCAATGTTAGTTGGGGTTGGTTTGGTGGTGCTTTCACCAGGAAAAGAACCTCAGCTCTGTAATGTTCTTGACTGGACATGATTACAGGAAAAGATTTTTTTGAACCTCAGGGAACTTGCAGGGGTCTCCATCCCTCAAAACTGGCTCAGGCTAGACTTGCAGGTATCTCATAATCTCAAACTGTTTGAACTTCATGTTTGTGCAGGAAACAGAGATTGTTTTCTTAATTGCTCTCACTCCACTTTGGATTTAAAACTTTTAAAACATATTTCCATCCCTTAGCAATGAGGCTACAGCCAGCCTTCAGCTCACCTGCTCTACATGCTTTGCTGTCTGCTGCTCATTCTGCCTTCCTGGGTCTTCCAGCAGCAATGTCAAGCTAACCTAATTTTGCAGCTGGTATCAAGTGCCAGAGGCAAGCTTTGTAGATGTCTCTTTAATTCCTGCACTTGTAGAACTTAGTGTATATTTTCCCTCCAGTTCCACTGACTCACACGGTCCTTGGGGGTGGAGGCAGGGGAAGAACAGGGCAGCTATAACCTACGTCAAATTTACTCATCTGGTGAAGCCAGTCATCAATGAGCCTTTCCCCTCTCTGTCCACAAAGATGGTCCTTCTTGTGAGCCCGTTTGGCCTCCCAGTTATAATTATGGCATCAGTAGTTCTGTACTCGAGTGCTCTCCTAGGCTAACTGCATCTCCTCTGCCTGGGTGTCGTGTCTGGGTGATAGCACTAAAACGTGACATGCCCATTGAGCCGGGCGCGGGGCATGCAGCGCGCCATTTGGCAGCACAGGCTGCCCTGGCACCCTCATCTCTTTATGCTGGACGCTTCTGCTGCTTCTTTTTTATGATACCCTAAACAGCATAAACCAGAACTTGAGGTGGGGGCTAGTGCAGGGGTTTGGCATGGTTTTTTTTTTAGCACACAACTGTATTGGAGATATTTGCTCAGGGCTGGTGGAGAGCTGGAGGGTGTCATTGCTGGAAAGGTAGTGCAGCTGCCAGATGCTTTGGTGGTCAGAGGGATTTGCATCTGTAAGAAATGGATTTAGAAATAAGGTACAGGAGCGTGTAAGTGACTTTTTCCCCCTTACTTTAATCTGTTCAACATGCAGCCTACAATAGCTCTGCCAGTTAGATTTGAATTAAAACCGGCTCCACAAGGTACAAAGGCTCTCCAGCCTGGTTGCAGAGACCGGAAATCCATTGTGGCGTCCTGATTAGTGCTGGTGAAATCGGAAACCTTTCTCGGGGCTGATAACAATCTCCCAAATGAAAATATAACCTGTTAATCCTGAATTTTAACAAGGATGGTTATGCAACTCCAGCCCAAATCCAGGACGTGTTCTGTCCATGTGCTCCTTGTTCGGAGAGGATTTGCTATAGGGAAGAGTGGGACTGTGCCCCTGAAGTACCCTCTCCCGAAAGCACCCATGCTTTGTGCTAGCTTTGTGGCCAGAGGCAGGAGAAGTGGTGCTGAGGGGTGAGAGTCAGCACAAAAAATGGGATTCACGTGTTAGAACCAAACCCACTGAATCTCCTGGCTGAAGTTTATTAAGACGGAGCCTCTGTTTAATGTTCCTCCCCATGCTAGCCACTGCTGCCTCAGGAGGGGTGGTCTGGCTGGGGCCATCCCTGCTTTTGCAGTCCCACAATAGTCCCTTTAATTATGGGTAACAACAGGTTCTGTTTTTTCCTATGTTAATAACAAATTCCAGGGTATAAATAACTCTGGAATTAAAACAAATTGCCTAATGATTTACCATTTGACACCTATGCAGTCTGCTGGAGCCTTGGCTCTGCAAGGAATTTATTCTCCTGCCCTGGATATTCTATAATTGTTTTACAAAGAGCAGTTGGATGCTCTAGTCCAGAAATGCCAACCAAGGTACATTGTGGCACTGGGGAGCAGAGAACAAATAGCTATGCCTCTGCCGAGGCTGTAGAGAGCTCTCCCTTCAGATGTGCAGCCATGGTTTGTTTGACTGCTTCTGCTTTTGCTTTTAAAGAAAAACACAATTGGGACTGCTTTATTGTGGGATACATCTGTTCCTCCAGAGATTTTGCAATGCCTGTTGATAAGAGGAGCACACGTGTGGCCGTGTCCTGCAGTCTGTGAAACACCTCTGCTGCTTTGCAGTGCTTGGATATTAGCAGGTAGATGAGATGCTGCATGTCCCTTGCCTTGTGCATTTTGAAGAGCCAGCCTAAAGGTAAAAATACATGTAAATAGGCCTGGGGACTCCAGTCACATTGGACAAGGAAACAGAGGCCATGGGGAGAGAGGAATTCACCTGTGTGTTCAGTGGGAGACATGGAGCACTGTCTCTCCCTTCTGAGACTGGCTGTGGTGTGTTTGACGTGGAGCCTGAGAATGGAGTTGCTTAAATACACAAGTGTGTCTAAAAATGTAAAAATAAAAGCAGTGCTATTTTAAGACTCTAGAATCGAGGATTATAAATAGCCTAGCTGCTGTGTTACTCCTGGCTGGGTGTGTCGGTCTTAAAACATCACCACAACTGTCACTTCCCTTTGAAGCAGCTTGTCAGCTAATGACTGTGGCAGTGGAGCCTCCTCTGCATCTCCATGTTCTCTTGATAAGTACAGGTCAATGATAAGGTGCTCCCCAGGCTGCCATGTCCATCACACGAGCCGCTGCTTTGCTGGCTGGAGCCTGCAAGGACACACAAATGGAAAGGTGGGTGCTCACTGGTGAGGCCTGCTGTGGAGCTGGGATTCAGTGGTGGGTGGCAGCATTGGCAGAGTAAAACAGAGCTCACAGAATCACAAGCTGTGGAGCTGGGGCTGCTGAATCACTAATACAAGACAAAATAATTACATCATTAAGTGCTAGTTTGGGACTTGAGACTTGTAGGTTTGCCTTTCTCTGTTGTTAGCCTTCCTCTGTGTATGGTTGGGATTCATCTTACTCTGCCATCCTTTAGGGTCTTACTGTGACCAGTGAAGGAAAATATCTTTAGAGAGTAATTCCACCCTACCTTAATGTGTACCTGTGGGATGTGATGGATGGTGTGCTGGTTTGAGATGGTCAGTGGTGAGGGAAGCCTGGATGACATGGTTAGGCTTGGCCCCTGTCTGCTGAAGGTACCTTTAATCTTAGCTGTGGAGATCCAATATACAAAAGTCCAGGAAGTTGAAAGTCCTGTAGGTAGCTTCAATAGCTGACATCTGTCTCTAAAAGCATTTTGCTTCCAGTCTGGTAGCTGGAAAGAAGTACCTTTGATGGTGTTCCACCACCTCAGTACTGCGAGCGAGCAGCTGGGGGACAGACTCTTCTCTGGCAGCTGTTTCCAACAGGAATTCTGACTGCAGCACCAGTAATGACATGTTTATTTGCAATATATGGAGCCAGGAGACGTCTCTGGGTGATAGGGATCTGGAACTAGTAAACAAAAGAAGGCAAGGTTGCAACTCAAACTCTTAAGAAGGCTTTTTAGGGTCTAAAGAAAACAACTATAAAACCGAAGAATTAGGTGTTCCAAAAGATCTGCAGCGGTGTACCTCAGAACAAGGTGTAAATGTATCTGCCAAGCCCCTGCACTGATAAAATGCCAAAATCTAGATTATTCTTACAGGGAGCTCTAAGCAGCCTGTACCCAGAAAGTGTGGAGGGGGAAGAGCTTGTTTGCCACTCCTTTCTTTTTGTAATAGATGGAAACGGGCCAGCAATCTCTCCTGGTGTAGCTGAGCCTTCACTAGGAAGGGGGAGCTTACTGCATGTTCTCTCAGCGTTGGAACACTTGCAAGTAGTCTGTCTTAGCATGAATAGAAGCAGCAAAACGGTGATGAAGGTTTCTAGGAGTTCATGCTGAAATTTTCCTCCTTAGCCTGCTTGTAACACAGAGGAGTTATGTCCTGATGTGAGGCTCCCCTAGCACAGAATGAGCCACTCGTATTTTAAGGTGCTAAGATTATTTCCATCAAGAAATTAATGGGGATGACAGCAGTGACAAATAAAGATCTTACGAGTTCAAAAATGGTAAACTGACAGCTGCGTTTTGAAACCTGGATGTCTTGAACTAACCATCTAGTCACAGTATTTTGGCAATCTGCTGATTGCAATGGGCACCTGTATTCTCCTCAGTGCTGACAAACAGGAGCTTCTGGAGGGGGCCTGGATGTGAATAGGAAAAGCTATAGGAAAAGCTACAGTAAATGCCAGGTCAAAAATCAAAACCTTTGTCTGAAAGCAAAGGTGTTACTTGGGTCTGAAAATGGGAACTGCTCCCACTGCTCACTGTGGTCAGAGTGCTCCTGGAGGGCAGCAGAAGGACTGATTTAATGCTCCACGTCTTTTTTCTTTTATGCTGAACTCTTAATTATGCCTGCATTTCACCGCAGATTAGCAGGGAGTGGAGTCTGAGACCCCCGGGGTGCAGCGAGCGCCCAGATCTCCTCTGCCCTGGCCCTGGGGTGTGTTCGCAGGGGAGATCTGTGTTCTCTGCGAAGATGCTTACAAACATGCACACACACACATGCACACACAGTATGAAGAAGCTCAGTTTGCTTTTTATTCCTCCCCCTCCCTTGTTCTTTTCTATAACCATTGCAAAAAAGGAACCAATGAGTGTGTCACTTTAAACCGTGAAACCACTTAGTCTGTAAAGACAGATTTGGCGTCTTTGTGCTGGCAGTGACAGGCCAGCACTGCGCTCCATAGTGATCCTACTGTTCTCCCTCCGCCCCGCACCCCACTGCCGCTCCCCACCCCCTCAGAGATTTGCTCCGTGTTTGCCTGCCTCTGTTTTTGTGGTTGGTAACCAGCAAAAGAATGGAATGGATTTAATGATTTGTTGGCGGCGGTGCCGGCATGATTAAGTCAATAAAGCTGCAAGCTGAAAACAGTGTAGTTACAGTATATGACTTTAACCTTGTTAATGCATGTTTATGTCCTCCTGCCCACTGTATAGCTGTACATTGCATAAAGAAGATCTGACCAATCTTTAACCCATTAAATAATTCATAAAGTGAGAGCAGACATCAGCTACTTGGGGATCAGATCAGTAACCATGGGGTCAGCAATAACTTTGGCTCCCTGGACCATATCCAGCATGTTTAAACTCTGGTGATGTCACCAGGCAAGCTTCTAACCTTAATCATTTGGATGGGAACAAAGGGAAGTTAACTGTTGACATGCAGTGTCTCCGCAGAAGAGCCCTTGTGAGTGCTCTACAACATCTCTGCTTTGCAGGGAACGTGGACTAGCTCCAGCCTCCTTGCTGCTTTTACACGCTTCCTTCTTTCCTTACAGCAAAGGGTGCGTGGCCAAATATTCAAAGGCACGTGCTTCCTAGACTCCTGTTATCTTAAGTGACAGAGGCACCAAAATCCCACAGAATTGCAGGAAAATGTTGGCTGACTTGCAAAGATGGTATTTGAAGGCACTTGGATGTTTTTCGCAACGTGGATGAGTTTTGAATGAAAAGTATCTCCTGCTGTGTCAATGACAGAGAAGGACATGTGATGGGGGTAGAAGGGGGCAGAAGGCAGGGACAAGAGAGTCTGTGGAGTGAAGCAGTACTGCTGTTACCACAGTAAAAGCTCTCTCAAGTAGGACTTGCAGGAAAATCCAGGGATTCCATGACTACCTGAACCAGCCTTTTCCTGCTGGTCAAAACATGGGGCTGACTTCTAGCACACAGCCCTTTGCACAGCTCCTGGCTGGGCGCTGAGGGATTCTCCAGGAGCAGCCATGTCTGTAATTGTTGCAGCAGCTTCTTTTGCTGGCATGTAAGGGGTGAGTCACAGGATCACGGGCGTGTGGCCGGGACATGCTGTGTGGCCAGGACGTGCTGCGCTCCACTGGTCTGTGCAGCCAGGTTAGAGGCCCTAGGGGACTATTACAACTTGGTGTCATTTAGTGCTGTTTGAGTTGCAACCAGCTGTGGCCGGACCTGGAGGAGAGATGCAGAAAGGAGGACACAACAAAATCTTCTATGTGGAGTGAAGCACAAGAAGTCTTCTCACCTCTTACTGGTGACCAGTATGGAGCACTCTTCTGCTGCAAGTCTTTGGACTTGTAACGTAAGGGCAGGGAAGAGGCTTTTCAGGAGGCTGAAGACATAACCCTCACGCTGCTCTAGAACTGATTCTCAGCCTCCTATTCAGGGAGCAACTTTATTTCTTTGCTGGGGAGGAGGGGGAAACTGAGGCAGAGGGAGAAAGGAAGCAACTTGCCAAGTCATGTGAAGAAACTGCATATAATGGAACTGGAAACTGAACCTGGTATGCGAACCCGAGTCTGTAGGGCCAGCTTCTATCCTGTGACTCAGTCATGAAACAGGCGCACTGTTCAGGATCATCTCCTTTAGAAGTGGCTTGGGAGTTCACCTGTAATGATCCCATTTTCTGTGTGTCCTCCTGACAAATGGCACGGTTACAGTCTCATGAGGTATCCCTCCACCGTGTGTCCGAAGAGACACTTAATTGTGCAAATAATCCCATTGGAGGCTTCTGTGCATCTCTCTGCACAGCATATATCCAGGTGTGCTCGTGAGACCTCTACGAGGTGCACCTCTTCATGTCTGTTAAAGGCACCCACATGGTTATTTGTGAGCCAGATGGCTGCCTATAGCAGAGCATATCTCAGAATCCACATCAGCCCAGTAGTGGATGTTCCAGGTGCCAAAAGATACACAACCTGAGTCCGGACCTTCAGTCTGCTGTTGCCAGCATCTGCAGCCAGAGACCAGGAGGGAGACTGACCCCTGGAGCTAGTGCTGATTATTCTCAATCATTCAGTTATTCCCTGTTGCTTTATGGGTGTGCTAATGAAGACTCTCAAATTAATTTACCCTGCTTCTTCTTTTTCTTTTTCCTTTGGTTTGGTTTGATTTTTGCCATAACCCGGAGCAGCAGTCTCTGCTTCAGAATTTATGGCAAGTCAAATCTGAGCCGAATAGAAATTTCATGTTCAGTTTTCTTTGGTTTTGGCTTGCAGCATTGTGTGATGTGCCTGAAAATGTTTCTTTACCGGTCTATTGATTTCAGTGAATGAACCCACATACACCTAGTGATGTTTTATTATCACTCACCCGCATAGAGTGGTAATTTTTGTGCATTGACTGCATTTTTTTTCTGCTTGATGGAAAACAGAGTCACTCTAAGCATATGCTAATACCGAATGGGGGGGTCCCAACTTCTGACCCATAGCTAATATCCTGCAAGTCACATGAAGCTACCAAGGATTCTTGAGCTGGAGTTTGAAATGCCTGTGTTATCAGCAAATAAACACCATTAATTGCTTCTAATATGTCATGCAGTGGTTAAATGACAAGATCCTTATTAATATGCGTGTAGATCAGCCTTTTCAGTGTGTCTGAGGGGGAGTGTGAAGTGGTAAAATTATTTAAAATTAGTGGGGAATATTTACAGGAAGGCATAAAGAACTGTCAGTAGAGGAAAGCAGCATTTTATGTTCTTGTCCCAGATGACCTTGCTCCAAGGACAAATCAGAGCTTGATGAAATGAAGCTGCAGATGGCTAGTGATCTCAACTCTGTAATAATGAAATGACACAAGAAAAAAAATGAGACACATACAGTTTGTAAATACAATCTGAATGGAAGAGGAGAAAGGAATTTTTAAGGGGAGATTGAGTTGACTTGGTTAGAGCAGTTCAGCTTCGGGTGTTTTAGTAATAATTTCCATTTTAAAAAATAATGGAATTGCTCCTTGTTCCCCTTACTCAAGGTCACCTTAATACATTTTTTTTTTAACATGTCAATAGCTTGGTCTTGAAAATTTGATCCTGAGGACTACCTACCTAGTCACAGCCTACTTTGTATCCATTATTTTAGCATATTATTTGTCACTGTGTTTTGTTTTCTAAGATGCGGTGGTGATTTTTGGCACTTGATTGAGGATCTGATACAACTGTTTAAAGTGTGTGAATAGTTTCAGCTGTTAGGAAAGAGTGAGCTTGTGAGAGGCTTAATACTGAAAAAGTGATGTGATACTTCGTGCCAGAAAGTGCTTGCTTTGTGCACCCACATGGGAGATCGGGAGCATGTGCTGTTGGGTTTTGCATGTGGGCAGGTTTTCATGCAAAGGGCTTCTCAGAAGCGGTTAGGCAGCCAACTGCTCTTGAGAGGTAACGAGACTTGGGCATCTGCCTCTGCAAACTGAACCTTTGCATGGAAAGCAAAATGAAATTCATGGAAACGTTAACTTAGAGAAATCAAGAGATTTGCCAGTCTCTGTGATCCAGACCACCTCACAGCAGTTCACAGAGCTTTTCAGAAATGGGCAAGTAGAGAATCGATTTCTCCTGTTAGCTCAGGAGCTCCAGACTTCCACTTTGTTAGAGGGAAGTTCACATCTTTTGATTGGATCTTTTCTAGTCACCAGCCAGTCACTGCATTTTCTCTGTAGCAGCTTCTGGTGGGTGTTGAGCTAACCCAGCTCCTTTTGAATCTCATTGACACCTCTGAGAGCATGCCTTGACATAACACAAGGATTACTTGAGTCAAACCACTTTATAGATATGAGATGTTGTAGTTTGTCATCACAGCCAGTGCAACCTTGTAGAGACAGGCAGAAGGACTGGCTGAAAATGGGTGAGATAAATACAGTTTTAGATTATCTCATTGGATTTATAGGCAAGCTAACCTCCATGGGAATGAGAGCATGGTGTCAAGGGTTGGAGAATCATGATAGCTGTACAAGCCAAATATAAATATTTTCTTCTTCACAGAGGATTCAATTTTGGATCATGGCTGCATGTTATGTAGACAGGTACAAAATACCTGTCTCTGTGTCTTTGGATGTATATATGAAAAAACAGTAACAGATACATTTTTTTTGTTAAGGTGTGGTGATACAAAGACTGGTGGGGATGAGTCCAGCCCTACAGCACTACGCTCAGGGAGAAGGAAAGTGTACTCAGGTCTCACTGCCATTAGAGATCTGGCAGAGCCTCCATGAAAGGTTTGCCTTGAGGTGGCACAGTAAAGCTGTTCTCTGGGCTGCCTTCACTCGTGGTCTGGAAGTTCATCTGGGCCAAAGGATCTATTTGCAGGGAGCTGTTGTTGCTGGAGTCTCTCTCATGCATCCTTGCAAGCATCACAGTCCCTGGGAAGCTGTGTGTGTCTTCGATACAGCCTCTCTCCCATCCACTTGTATTGTGCCACAGGCTTTTGGCTGCTCCCAGAGCCATTTCCTGTGTTCTTTCTAACAACATGGTGCTAGTAACAGCATCACAGCTTGATTTCAGCTTGCCTGCTAAGGAATGCACTTCCATGAAAGAGAAAAATCACTGTGGCAGTGATTCACTCTGGGTTCGTATGCCTGTTCTGTTGCTCTGATTGCTGCAGCTCTTCAGTGGCATGTTTTGATGGACAAATCCAACTCTGAAAATATTGATAGAGTCCTTGGACAAAAGCTTTAACTAATTCGGTTTACCATTTTTTAAAAGGGGAAGTGGACTCAGTTTCCAACTTATTAGAATTCCAGGTGCATTTTTAAAAGCACTTTGGATACTTTGATGGGATTTGGCTTTGGTTTGAACAGCATCTAGTGTAAGAGCAGCTATAGGGAAATTAGTGTTTCATCTACTTTGCATGAAAGGAAGATCCTGATACAATTGCTAGCCAGATGTGGTGAACTTGTCATTGCTCTTAACAAAGGAGGAGGACTACCTTTGAAGGAAACTGTGCATACCTGTGCCATTAAAAAAAAAAAACAAACAAACAAAAACAACTTTAAAAGTTTTGCTTTTTTAAAACAAAACTGTATACCCACAGATCACTTACAGGCTTCAAAGAAAGCTTTTTACTGACTGACAGCCCCCGAGATAAGGTTAGAAACTTGAATCTGGTAGTATTTCACATGCTTCTATGTCAAGTAAACAGGTGAAAGATGGGTAAAAAAAAAGAAAGGTCCACTGAGCTACAGAGTTTGTTTTATCAGTGTTCATACATTGGGTTAAAACAAACACACAAACAAATGTCAAGCTGTGCAGTGTTTCTGAACTGAAAGGTTGTTCTATCTTGAAGAGCATCTCTGAGTAGTGAGCAGAATAAAGGAGAGAAAAAAGACAGAAAACTTCCAAAGAGCAAATTGAAAGTTTTGTTCAAGGTAAGAAGCATACACAGCCCCAAATTTCTGTGTGGAGTAAATGACCATGGGATCTCACAGGCATCACACTCTTTAGTGGACTGTCAGGATTGTTCTGGCAAGCCGTGACCCTGGATTTTGTTTGTATGCATTGGCCAAACAGATTCACCATCTTTGTATCTACTTAGATTAACAGCTGTGGAGGCAATGATCCTCCTTTGTTTTCTGTGGGGCTGCACAAGGTTACTAGACACTGGTAGTCTGGCTTCTCTGTGGAACTAAATATGAAACTCTTAGGGTGAGGCAACTTTAATACTATTAGTGTTTTAATTGATCATTTGTAATATTTATAGAGTCATTGTGCTTAGGGGTCTTAGCCTTGGCCTTCAGAGCAAGGTGTTGCCTGGGTCCGAAAGCTCCACCAAGGAGTGCAGCACACCTACCAGGCAGGCAGGCAGGCATTAGTTTGAAACCACTATTTGCCTATCCTCAGTAGAGTACAGAACTCTCCATACGTAACAGATGTTCTTAACATGCAGAACAAAACTCAACTAATGAAACTTCACCCCACCCCTAGAGAATAGCTGTGAATGCAGATCCACCCTGAGTCCTTGGCAGAGTGGCCAGGGACTTGCAGTGGATCAGTAGCAGGGTCTCCTGTGAAGTCCTGCAGCCATGTTTTTCCTCTCTCCGATTTTTTTTTTTTTCACTCTGTCATGCCTCAGTAAATACTTCAGGCTAAGTTATCTTTGGTTACAAAAATAATAATTAAAAAAATGTTTGGAAAGAGTATTTTGTCCCTTTCTCATATTTACAACAAAGATCTACCCTGAGCAGCCCATCTCCTTTGGTCTTTTCCTTTTATGCTGGTGGGCTGTGGCTTATCTCAACAATCCTTCTGTTTTGAGATCTAGAATTACTGGATTCAGCTGGATGTCCCATTGGACGTGGAGGGAATATTTCTCAAATCATCAGTACCTTTTGAAATGGAACAAACTTTTAAAGTGCAGATGCTATAGGCATTTTTAATGGTGGTTTTTCCACTGCTGCTAACACTTCAGTTAGGAAGTGCAGTTCTTGATTCTGAAATTTTCAGAGCTGCCTGTCTCCCTCTCAGTAACCTTGCTTTGACCTGGTTATCTGTTAGAACCACAAAGAATTCAGTCTCTAATTAGTCCATCTGTTAACTATTGAAATTCATGGCTTAGTTTTATTGTCTGGGTCTGTAACATAATGCTGAATGGTCTCACCTGGCAGCTTATTTCTTATAAAGCAAATGTGCCTTTCCAAGAGCCATTTTGGTGCAGATAACTGTCTTTTCAGCATTGGACAAATGACTCTGTCTAGCAGCCTGCGGTCCCCTTCATGCCCTCACTGAAATAAATTGTACATCTCCAATAGCTCTGGGCTTAAGTCAATACAATTTAACATGTACGTTTCTTTGTTATATTCTTTGGAGTTACACCGTAAGAGCAGATGGGGAAGTTTAATAATGATAAATGAGTTTAGTGTTTTCACATAGTCCTAAAAAACAATGAATGCTCTTTATTGAAGATTAGAGGGATTTTTACATATTCGCCAAAGAGCGATTAAAGCTCTAGCTCAGATCCCTCAGAAAGTCTTGCTTTTAAATTCTTTTTGGACTGTTTGTTAATGAGGATTCAGAGGAATTAGGGGCCATAAATTTCTTCATTCTCGCTTAAGTGAAGCCACAGAGTGATTACTGGATGTATAACTAAGCACTGAGGACTGGAGTTTATCAACTGCTTTCACGCAGCACAATTCATCTCCATGCTTATTTACTGCAGTTGTGCGTCTCGGATGCAATCAGATGATGGGACTGGGTGGGTTGAGCTTGTCAGAGGATTTTTAAAAGCATGCAGATTCATAAATGCACATAGTAGGTTGTGGTGGGACTTTTTGCACACTGTCCCACCAAATGTGTGCCTGAGCATTTTGCTGGACCAGCCCCACACTCACTACATTTGGCTGCAGTATTCTACGGATGCAGTTGCCCAGCCTGTACAGCCCTCCATTGTGTGCTGGCTGGGTGGCTGGGAGGCACTGATTTCACTGGGGCATGCAGCAGCTTTTACAGTTGTGATCAGTGCCTGAATACAGACACAAACAGTGGATGTTCCTGCACGCTTGGAACCTGCTTTTCTTTGCCTTGTTCTTGAAACTAGTGCGCAAAATAGTTGAAACCACGAAGCCCCAGTGCCTCTTTGAGCAGAAACTATCACATTGCAAAGCCCAGAGAGTGCTGCATGAGCAGGGGACCTGCTGTGTGACGGTTTGCCTAGCAACAGAAACACATGCTCTCAAACACATGCTATCCAAGTCCAAGTCTGTGTGGCTCGCATTTGGTTAGGAATTCTGCCCAACTAATGGTTTAATAGGAGTTTTTGGAGGGAAAAATGGCAAACCCCCTGATACCTATGTGAAAACTCATTTATTTTAAAAGTTGAAGAATCAGAATCCCCTTTCACTGTCTGTACCCTCCGGTACAGCTTACAGCTAGCTCAGCCACACCACCCTGGGTGCAAACACCCGCTGCCATCATAACCAACTTCAACACTAGAATTCTCCTCTCTTTGCTGCCTTCCTGCATTTTAAAATGGGACAGCCCAATCTACAGGCAAGTTAAGATTCTGACTTGTTTGGCTCTGCCTTACTATGGAAAGTGATTGTTCTCGGGGAGTGATGAAAAGGAAAAACGTTTAAAGTTCATTAACCTTTGGTACAGATAGCAGTGTCCTTTAGACTACACCAGAGCTATTCTTGGTCATGACGTTTAAGTGGTTACTTTTTATTGTAAGGGAATACAGTAGTTCCCACTAGTGGTGAAAAAAGAGAACTTTTCCCTTTTCTTTTCCTTGTGTTTTTTTGGGTTTGTTTTTTTTGTTTTGTTTTGTTTTTCCTTTTGTCTCAACCGAACTGCAAACTGTAGAAAGAAAGATTTTGAATTAATTCATTAATTCCTTGTCTTCTCATTTGTGCTATTTTGTCCCAATTTCCCCCAAAGCAATATTTGTATCTATAGATTTGTTCTTTACTGGCTAATTAAGTGTTACACAACTTTGCTCTGAAAAACTCAGCAACTCATTCTGCGTATTTGCAAATGAAGTTTGTTGATTGTGATTATTGCTATAGGGTGCCTGCAGAAGATCCCATATAATTAAGCTGTTGTACTGCCACAGCACAAGAACTGCAATTAGTAAGGTGATTTACACTACTTTGCCATTAATAATATGGAAAAATCAACATTATTTTCTTGATGGTGTTTAGGAGAAATTAGAATGAGGTGGACGTGATTAGGAAAAGAGACTTTAATGTTATGACTTGCTAATGCAATAGCCCTGAGCAAGACATCAGGATGATTGTCCTTGCACTAAACTCATTTGCTTCAGTAAGCACAGACCCTCTGCACGCAACAAGACAAGTTTGGAGGAAATTGAATAGATGGCAGAGATTTTGGTGGTATGAACATTTCAGTGTCTTTCATGTGCAGAGTACACAAACTGAATCCCTCCACTTTCAGATATTCCCCTAGAGGCAATCTGCATTATTCAAGGCTTAACTATGGTTGCAGAATCTTGTCTGACATGAAAGCAGACTGCTAGCTTGACATGAACTTTCATATTCACATCAGTAGCAAATCATATTTACTTTTTTCCTCTCCTCCCTCTTTTTCTGTGGGAGAAGGGAAGTAAAATGTGTAGGAGGGAAGAGGGAAGAAGAGAGGTGTCCACTGGAATTGGAAGGAAAGCACCAGTAATAAAGTCTAGTCTTATGAGACTGCCCATGAATAGGAATGATAATGAGAGCAGTGATGAGCTGCAGGTTTGTGTCTTTTAGTAAATTATCTGGCAGGCATTTACATTTCATCAATTGTGCTTTCGCATAATAGACCAACGTGCTACAACAAAAGGAGACACCATAAAAATGAGTAATTTCAGTGACCTTCTTGGTAATCACTCTTACAGAGAATCTCTTGGAAGAAGTTGGTTCACCTCGTGGTGAAGCTGCTGTGGAAAGGCACCTCAGGAGCCCACCTAGTGACAAATGCCTTCCAAGGCTTCTGGCCACTCTGAAACGGTGCTCGCATCCTGTTTTTTCCATCTGAGCGTGCTAATAATTGTCAGATGTCAAAAGGCGACAACCATTTTCTTCTTGCTTATCTGCTGATAACATTGATTCTTAAACAAAGGATGTGGGCTTCCATTCTGAAAACAAAGGAAGCATGGCCCTGCTAAGGATGCTGGATATAATATACATACTTCTCCCTGCCAATAATAACAAAACATCATAAATAATATAGAAGCTGGATGTGAAAATGGAGAAAGGGGAATACACTGGTACTGCTGTGCCTGACTGCTTCCCGTCTTGTCCTCAGCAAGGCCTTGACTTCTTCCCTCGTCATTCTCTTCTATTTCCCTGACTACTTGCCAGCTCCTAGGATGTTTAGACCTCAGTTTGGGGTTTTTTTTTCCAGTTCTTTTCCCCTCTGAATTGTGTCTTCAAGGAGTTTAGTGGTTTGTGGGTTTTTTTTGTTTTTTTGGTTTTTTTTTTTTACCTCTCCACGATGCCCTTTCTTTGGAGGCAAGTCCTCAGCTGGTGAAAGACAACTCAGATCTTTCATTTAGAACTTAGAGTGAGGCCAGTTTGCACCAGTCAGGAATGAGGCTCAACGCATTACCAATCTGTGGCCTGGTGCACTTGTATGTGTTCTCTCTCCTTTGATAGTTAGCGGTCCTTGTTTGTTTGATCATGGAACCCACAAGAACCACTTCAATCTCAGACCCACATCTTCCTCATCTTCCTGGGTCCCTTCACCAGGCCCTTCCTGGGTCTGATGGCAACTTCTCCCCTCTTCTGCCTTTAGTTTGATGTTTTCTTTTACTGTAGGCTTCTCCTTTACATTCACTTGCCAAACCCTACCCTAATGCAACTTTTCTTTCCTTATGCCTTTGTTGTAACAGTTGGGGAACTGATGAGAAACGTGACCCTTTACTCACATCCCTTCTGCCAGCGAGGCAGCCATGTGACTCCAGTGATGGTAGTGAATCAGGCCTGTGGCCTTGGGCTAGTCACAAATAAGTTTGGATTAGACTTTTGCTTCTCTGACTTCTTCTGATGAACGTCAGAAATCAGAGCAGTCCCCTGTGCCTCACTGTCCTCACCATGACTTGTGGGTCCATATGAATCCACAAGGTGTTCTGGCTTTGGGACAGCCAAAGACTGGAGAGAGGGCAACAGCAGGTAGGATAAGGGCTTCTGTTGTTATTGCCCTGATGAGATTAATTTTCTTTTTTTCATTTTTCTTGGCAGGATCAAAATCCTGGAATTGTTGCCAGACTTCAGGAGCCAGGCTCCATCCCAAGTGGAGGCTCTGTGCCGGCACCCGCCACAGTGAATGGGTACACGATGAGGAACCATTTACTGAAGCAGCAAATAATGAAACGACAGCTGATGCAGGTACGAGCTCGAGTGCCCCTGTGGGTTGTGTGCTGTCCACCTCTGCTGTCCACCACTGGGAAGGACAGGACTAACTGGAACGGAGAAATCACCAGTTGGCAAACACTAAGGAGTGACCCTGCAATTCCTGCATTGAGTCGGACTAGGGCTGTGGTGAGCCCAAGATGTCATGCACAAGAGGCCAAGGCGTTGCTCAGCAAGTCTGAGTGCCCACTCATGCAGGGGAAGGATTCAGTCACCTCCATATCTCTGCCTCCTCCTTGGTCGGCCATATTGCTGGGAGGGAAGATGCAGAGAAAGGAGGCTTGGAGAATGAGTCAGCCCCAAGAGAGATGTTCTCCATGGTTGCCTTTCTTTGTGGTTCCCTGGAGATTTACCAGAGCAGATGTTAAACTCCAGTTTGTCCTGGATTTGGCTGGACTCTGGCAACAGAAATCCCTCTACAAGGCTTGTAACATACTATATGGAGGAGTAGGGACAGGGGAATCCTACAGATGAGTTGGGTGAGACAACACCGAACACGTGTCTCTGACTTTCTGAGTGTGCTTCTGGATTCAGGTTAGAGGCTGATTTCTTTGAATGGGAAGCAAGATGAGAAGTAGCTCAGTAAAACCCTCAACAAGGTACTGTCCTGCTCAATGATAAAACTCCCTTTCAGAACCAACTCTGTCTCCTAGTCACCAGTCGGCTTCAAGGTTATCTGTGCTGCTGTAACTCAGTAGGAGCCAGCCTCTGTTTCCTCAACTCCCAGAGAGTTTCCCCAGGTCCCAGCTGCTGTCCCCAGCAGGGATGCAAGTGTGGTTCTGGGCTTAAAAGGCAGTGGAGACAAATCAGGTCACTTGGAGGAAGGCAGCAATGTCTAATTCAGGGAACACCTACCCTGACTTCCTGTGGTTTACTGCAGTGTTCTGGTTAGAAGTGGCAACCAGCACAAAAGATGATGGTTCACAAGATCAGAGTAGCAGAGAGACAGAGTAATGGCCACCAGCAATCTCCTGTTTGTCAGCGTGTCCCTGCAATGCTGCCTAATAGACTTTTGGGCATCTTTTGTCCCTGTACCTGGTGTGTCAGAGAACAGTGTCCAAATAATCAGCACAGGAGGTGCTGGAATGACTGGAGGCTGCAGTCTCTGGCTGTGCTGCACTTAGAAGCTGATGAACATGAGGGTCTCTATGTTCACCCAGCTTACCTTGAGCCATGGGTCACCTGCACAACATCTGCTGAAGGATGCACTTCCTAATGCTGGGCTGTTGTCAGGACACCTTTGCATAAAGGGCATGGGAGCAATTAAGATCTAGTCTGAAATTAACTGTTGGGGCTGAATATCATCAGAAGGGAGTGTGTGTGTACCGGAGAGGTTGTTAATGGTGGCAATAGCAACATTTCAAGTGTCCGTTGCTATTCTAGCTTGTGAAGAGACTGCAGCTTGACACTTGTGCCTCTTGTTTTCCAGGAAAAACAGAGACAGAACATGCTGGGAGTAACATCTGAGCAGAGGAGTTTGTTTGCAGCTCAGCAGATAAATCAGTTTCAAGGTAAGGAGGGAGATGACATGCTATAAAACAGTCTGGAAGAATCGGGGCCCAGAATCTCATTAAATACAGGGCACTTAACAATTCTGTGCCATGAAATAAAAACATTTTGCTTTTTAACATGTACTATGAGATTCACCCATTTCCATATTGCTTCAGTGGCAGCTATTTTACAGTGGAGAGGCCCATGTATTGAAAGATGGAGCAGCAGCCCTTTCAGGCTCTGACATGTTTCCAGGGTGAATGTGTGCTCACCACCTAACTTGTCTCTTTGTATGCAGCTGTGCAGCAGCCCATTCCTGCTGACTGCAGCCAGGTGATGCCAGCTCCTCCGCCCAACCACCGCATGCTGCCATCTAACCCAGCCATGCTGCAGAGCACCTTGGGCTCTGGCATGGCCCCAGCCACTGCCAGCCAGAGCAGCGGGTCGATGGTGATGATTCCTCACAACACTGGCAAGCAGCAGGGCATTTTTCCACCTAATTCTGACTTTAACATCTCGCTGCGGCCAAGCCAGAACTCACTGGGCATGAACTCGGGATGCCAGACGGTGCACAGCCACTCTGCTGTGCGACCAGGAATGCCGATGTCAGGCTTCAGTTCTGGTTCCTTAGCCAATCACTCTGCAACTCAGCAACACCTGAGGCAGCCAAGTATGCCAAGAATCCCTAACGTCTACCCCAACTCATCTGCCCAGATGTGGACACCAAATGCCATGCCAAGAATGCCAAATCAAAGCCAAATGGATACCAGCATGCAGCAGTTCTCTGGTAACGCTCTCTTCTCCAAACAGAACGTAAGACCAAGCGCACCGGGGCAGCAGTTCTCTCAGCAGGCTGTAGTGCCACCTAATCAGATCGCTCCCAGCGTCCAGGTCAGACAGATGCAAAAACTGAGCATGGGGCAGTCTGGCCAGGGGTTGAGCTCAATGAATAATCAGAACTTGAGACACAATTTAACCAGAGGACCATTGCCAGCTATGAATGTTATGAAATCAATGCCACAAGGAGTCTCCAGTTTTAACCAGCTCAATCCTGCCTCGAGCCTTGGCCCGCCCAGCTACCCTTCCACAGGCCAGCCACCTGAGGCCTTCAGCAGGATGAGTACCGCTGCCGAGCTGCCGCAGTATGACTTTGTGTCCCAGCACAGCAACTCCGTCATGCCTGCAAACTGCAGCGACACTGACTTCCTCGACTCCCTCATGAAGAACAGCAGCAGCAATGACGAAGAGTGGTTGAACAATCTGACAATGATAGATGACATTTTGGGACAGCACGCTCAAAGCTCCAGCCACGTTTAGCTGGGAGGGAAGCGGTCTGGTTGTAAATAACACACGTATGGCTTTAGGGCGGGGCAGACAACCCGTGAAAGCCACCGCCTCTTTCCATGCAGAGTGGATAGACTCAGCCAATTCTTTGCCTGCATCAAAGTTTAATATTGGCAGTTTTTCAGATGACTGTATATACTTGAATATTTTGTAAATTATGTTTTCCAAAACCTTAAATGTGGAAGTATTTATACTTCTTTGCTGGACTGTTTGTAAATAAATCTATAGCATAACTTTTTGGTTTTATTATAGGGATTTCGTTATACCTTGTTATAAATATGCAAATAATATTGTTAGTTTCAGTAATACTGTGTATTACAGCATAAAATACTTATGTTTTTGACATAACTTAACACATGAATTAGGGGTGTCATTGCAGCCAGACTAAGCAGAAATCAAATGTGGCATCTGTTCTCCCAGATCAAAAAGAAAGATTGAAAAGTCACACTGAAGAAAATAAAATCCATAAAAGGAGCTGCCGATTGCCTTGTGGCCCAGTCTTGCAGCCCCACTCTAGTCTGTAGGTCCCATGAGGACTCCTAGTGCATTCAGGGATCTGCCTGCAGCGATCCATTTGCAAGATCCCAGGCACGTTCTCAACTTGATACACTCCAGTAGGTCGATTTGACACCAACAACGTGTGCTGCGTTGTCCTGCAGTGAGCGTGTGCTTGTGATGTTACAGCTGCTGACCAGCGTGTGTGTGTGCGTGTGCGCGTCTGGGCATTGCAGGCGTGGCGCTGCCTGCGCTGGGTTGCACTGGAGTGGAGGCATGGGGCAGGCACTGCCAAGCCTCCCTGCCAACTGTACCCTCCAGCAAATAAGTAGCCTGGTTTGTGCACCTCTGCCATGTATATTTGTAGTGTACAGGTGATTTGTTCCTGGTTTTAAGGCTTTTCATAATTTCTGTTTTAATGTGAGACTTTTTTTCAGGGCAAAAGTCTATAAACATTAATAGTTAATTTTTGATGTTTTTTTCTGTCGGCTACTATTGTCCTATGTATATTTAAGAGTCTGTTTATAAGAGATTCACTGTACTGTAAACTTCTTAAAATGTTCATACTTTGTGTAATCATATTTTAATAGTCACGTCATATTTCGCAATACATTTGTAATATATCGTCAGCTTCCAGCACAGAATGTTTTTTTTCTTCATACTATAATAAACTGCCAGGGGAAAATTGCATATACTTTATGTGCTCATTTCTCAGCCACAAGGTTTCGTACCTGCAGATATTTGGATTAATTTGATTTGTCCAGGATGCTACAACGTCAATCTAATAACGTGTACAAATGCATGCGTGCTGTTAGTAGAAGAAATGGGCTAGACAAGGAATTGAAACAGGCTGTTAGTAGAAGAAATGGGGTAGACAAGGAATTGAAACAGGCTTTAATTTTATTTTAAGATGGGATTTCTTAGGCTCACTCTCCTTTTTCAGTGTAATATAGGTGAACACATCATTAATCTTTGGTTGGTTGGTTTTTTTTTTTAACATAGCACTGTGTTTATTCAAGTGACAGGTCTCGTTTCTAAATGCTTGTATCAGTTGGCCTGTCAGAAAGTGAAGCTGTGCCCAGTGTGAGGCGGAGAGGAGGGCTGGGGGGACCCAGCACAGTCCCATCTTACTCATTCAGCGACACCCACAAGGGCGGTGGCAGGTACAGCGTGTCACTTCTTTGACACAAATTGTCTGAAGGCAGAACTGGTGTGTGCCCTGGGGGAGGTGAGGCTGGCAGGAGGGGTAGGAAGGAACAGGAAAAGGTTAGGAGTCTTAAATAAATGCGCAAATAGAAGCTGTAGCTAAAATTGTCTCATTTAAACAGAGCCTGGCTTCCTACGGCTAGTGGAGAAGACATTTTGGTGCTCCATGTGGTCCTGTGCACACTGTGGGCACAGCAAGCCTGAGGAATACTCCTGAGAGGAGTTCTGCCTCAAGTTGATCCATGCCAGAGGAGGGCTTTGTCCTCACCCTGAAGTGGGCCCTTCTAGAAGTATGTTCTTCACAGCTGGGTGGCAGAAACCAGCTCCTGAAGCAAAAAAAGAGAGGGGGCAGTCAGGGTTTAAAGCAGTAAAATAGAAGTGATGCTGCTAATGGTCAGATGGGCAGAAGACCTCTCCCAAGCACAGCCACTCCCAGCTTTGTCAGAGACCTGTGTGGCTTTGTGATGGCAGGGCAGGTCCTCACAGCGCAAGAGGCTCCGCGGGGAATGACCCCTAACCAGCTGCATCTTGAGAGTGGCAGGTACCTGTGGGAAACCAGGGTGAGGAGGAGAGAAGTCAGGTATCTCCAGCAAAGGAAGCTAGCCCCACCAGTTGCCCAAAACAGACTCTGAAACATGTCTGAATGAGACAGAAAGGCCAAGAGGGGGGAAATTGCCTGTGAGTGTGTCTGTGGTAAGGACAAAAGTGAGTTTGTTTGGCTCCAAACACTGGCACCATTTCAGCAGCTTTCCTGTCGTGAGCTGTGTCCTGGCAGGGAGCAGCTCTGGCTGCAGCCAGGCCTTGACTGCTTTAAGGAGCAGCAGGTTTGACCACAGGTCTGGGAGCCAGCAGTGCCTGACCCCCTCTGGGTCAGCAGCATGGCAGTCACAGATGGCAGTAGAAGGCTACTGCCCACATGCTCTTCTTTAGGATATTAATAAAAATAATAAAAATGCCCTCTTGTCCTTCTTGATTTTGTGTCAGCACACTTTCCGCTTCTCAGTTCTGTGGGATTTGGATTACAAGTGCTGAGAAAGACATCTCCAAAGGCCAACTGCTTCCTAGAGAATTTATGGAATGCAGTTCATCTTGTACCTGTGTTGTGTATCTATTTGTCTCCGCATCCCAGTTCTTCACATCTCAAGAGGGAATAGTTTATTTGATGTGAGGAGTCAGGACTACATCAAGCTTGGAAGAACAGAAATAAATATTATTATCTTGCTATTTCTGTGTTTGTAACTGCTGGTTCCGAAACATGTCTTTGGGCAATTGGCACATAACTGCCATGCCCAGTTTGCTGCTCGAGCTGCCGCTGCTCCCTGCGGTTAGCAGGCAGCTTGGGCTGGAGCACAGAGCACAGGTATGTACAAGGTGAAGGTATGATGACCATGGTAGAACGTTTCAGCAACTGGAGCACTAGCACTGCAAACCTGGTTGGTGTCAGACTGTAACAGGTAATGCTTTTATCACAATAAATTGTCTGTTGTGTTTGTAGAAAAAAAAAAAATTCATCTGTATTTTGCCTTCTTCTTTTTTCTTTTTTTTTTTTTTTTCCTCTCTGTTTAACATGTAAAAATGCCCAAAGTCTGATCATGCCTTCATAGTCCATATCATTAAGGTGAATAGTTACTGCTAGTGAAGGAGTAAAACTTAAGTACAGCTGCATGGTTCTCCCATTGTGTTTACTGGACCAGCAGATCACACCAAAAGGTGTAAGTAGACCTATGCTTTGAGCCAAATTTGCTGCCTCGCACGCAGTGTAAATATGGAATAGGTGTCCTGAAGGCAGTGGTGTAGCACAGGATTTACACAAGCATACATAAGAGCAGCATCTGATGCTGTGAAAGTGCAAAATTAATTTGGATTTCTAAAAGAGTCACAAGGAATGAAGCGTCTGACAGCACTCACTGTTGAAAGCCATCATTTATTTCCCAAACAAGTTATGTCACCAGACTGCCCTCATAATTATGGCCATGAAAACAGAGGCAAGGCAGTAAGGTTTTTCCCTCTTGGATTCTAAAATAACATCAAATGCCTGTAAAGGCCAGAATTTCCAAAGGCCTGAGCTCACTCAATGTCTGTCTTTCCAAAAGGTTAGTAGTGTAGGTAAGTCAGACTTACTATGGAAAAAGTCTTCTTGTGGATTTTATTAATCTAAAGTAGCCCACCTATGACAAAGGCAAAACTGAAACCCACTCTGATTTCTAACAGAAAGGTGCCTGGGAACAGCTGTCATGGGAATGTGGGTCAGGCAATTTTTCTGGGAAGCCTAACCCTGACTTATGCAGAACCTGAGCTCTGCAGCTCAGTGGCTTTCCACGATTGATTACATGTCGTTCTTAAGAAGCTTTCAACAAAGGAAGCTGCACCGATGTTGAAGTGTAAGGTCAAGTTCTCCTCTTGTGTAGGATGTTGTAAATCAGGAGTGATTCTACTGCCTGCAGCAGGGCAACTCCTGATTTACACCAGCCTGGGAGCAGGAACAAGCACCTGGTGAGAGGCTGGCACTTGCCTTCTGGTCCTGCCTGGATGGCCCCATGCTGTGGAAGAGGGGCTGCAGATGTGCAAGGTGACCCCAGGAGAGGACCCACTCTGTGCTGGCACCTGGCTGCAGGGCAGGCAAGGATGAGGGAAGGCATGAGGGCAAAGCAGCTGGTGACTACACTGGCTCTGCCTCTTCTCCTGCCATATGTCTGCACCGAAGGGCAGGTCCTGCGAGGACACTTGGCCCTGGCACATCTGTCCAGCCATCTATTCAGGCTGAGCTCAGGTTTTGGTGCTTAATGCCAAACTGATGCCTGTTTCACCTTTTATTCCCTAATGTATATATAGCAAATTAAAAAAAAAAAAAAAACAAAAACAAAAACACAAACAAACCAAAAAGAGGCTGGAAGAGCGTGAGGTGTTTTGAATACCAATAAGGGTCTCTCCTGGGCAAGCTAAACCACAAACATTGCCTAGCATCTGCAGAAGTTACTGAGAACTTTAGACTCTGGCTGGTCAAGAGGCCACCTGTGTACCATCCTGCAGAAAAACAGGGAAAGGCTCCTTAGTGAAGCAGCAGGTTTTGGTGTTGGGCTGTGTACCCTTTGTATAGCCATGCACACGGTAGGGGGACAGAGGCTGATTTATTTGCTTTCCTGAGCTCAGGAAGTATAAACAGCTAGATTTTATTTTGTTCTGGAGGCTGGCATGACAGTGGTCTGGGTTGCATCATGGCTGTGTGTCAGCTAAAATAACCCACAGCTACAGCAATGATTTGTCCCCACAGTCCAAAGCGCCCTTTGTTGTGTGGCTGAACCCTGCTGCCAGTCTGATATGTGTCAGAGCCAGGAACCAGTGAGAAGCCTCTGGGTTTTGTGCCTCACATTTTGTCCTTATCAAAATTTGTGATGCTGCAATTTAATGTCTGAGATTTAAACAATGCGGTTGGAGAAGAAAAAATAAATGCCATTTTTAAGCTCAAAGTTGAACTTGTATCAAAAAAGGTCATTTTAATTGTTCTGCTGTTGTCTTAATCCCTTTTCAAGGAGTGAAAGGACCCCAGTGCTGACCTCACTTGGTTTCACATCCCAAAGCTGTGCTGTGTTTGATGAATGGCTAGGGCAGACAAGACCCAGGGCAGTGGCAGGAGGTGGTAAGACCAGACTATTTTCACTCCCTGAGGGGAAGCCAGTCCGAAGCTATAAGTGGTGAAATCTTTTTCTTTTGCTAATATAGAGCTGTGCTTGACTCCATCCACTGCAGAAACATGCTTTGTTTCAAGTTTACAGACTGCTCCTTGTCAGTCCTGATGGCTTTGTATGGCAGCTGGGGAAACAGAACCAGGACTTGTGCTCCTTTCCTCTTCTCAGCCTATATATTATCATTCTCTTTCACCTATTAGCTGCTTACACTATTTGCCTAAGCAGTTCCCATTAATCCCATTTGAGCCTCATAATCTTTAATAAATACATATATTTTCCTGTGTCCTTTCAGGATAGTTGGTGATGTCCATTAGCAGCAGGGGACTGTGGGGCACAAAAGGCTCAGGACTCCAATCCCAAAGATATTTAAGTGCCTAATGAAGCAGGCAGACACCAGGAGGAGTTTTCAAGAGTAGTTAAACAGGACTGGCAGCCACATTTCTTGGCTAGTGGGTCGTGTATTATCCTTGGTAGCTGTGCACAAGGTTGGACTTCATTTTATGGCTCAGGGAGGATAAGCTGTTTGTTTCTGTATGACCAACTGTGGGCAAAATGAGACTATGAGTCAGGCCCCTAGGTGTTTTAATTTTCCAACCTCAAAAGCCAGTTGGCTCATTCTATCTGGGAAGGGCATGCAGCCCGGCAGGTAGGCAGTGGAAGATGAGCCATCAATTGCACCTATCTTCTGTGCAAGCTTTTTGCTTTACTTAACAGGGTCATGTCTTGTTCCCAGCTCTGGGATGCAGCATGCCTCACCCTGCCAGAGGGGCTGGGCTCCCAGTAAAAATGCGAGTCGTTCACTCTTCTTGGCCAATATTCCTGACAACGAACTTTCAAAGAGTCTGCAAAAAGCTTTTTGTTTGTTTGTTTCTCAAATTGCCACCTGTGCATCTTGAAGAGCAGGTGGAACGCTGCTTCTGCTTCAAAGCTCCACATCTTTATTCTGCTACAGTTTCTGGCTTATGACCTGTGGCCGAGCTAATGTAGCAGTGTATTTCTAATGCTAATGGAGCACATACCCAGACAGCTAGGAGGGGAAAGAAGACCTGTGGGGAGATAGCAGGAGAAAAGGGACAGATCTAAGTTCTTCTCTGTGTCCATAGGAAGCAAGAGGTTCCTGTTCACGGTGGGGAGGAAGAACAAGCCATCTGATAGAGAGCAGCCTGACGTTAGCCCTGGTGTGGCACAGCTGCTTCCTTGAAGACAGGAGGACAGTGGCTGCTCTGGGTGGCATGATGCAGCTTTACCATTCTAATGCCAGGCTGGCCGTGGCCATGTTGCAGGACAACTGTGAATGTAACATTGTCTGGGGTAAACTTGAAATGGATGGATGGAGACAGGGTGAGAGAGAAGGCTCAAAAATAAGCTGGAGACAGATTTCATGGCAAGAACTTCACTTACATCCTCATCCTTTCTGCACAGGGATGCCCTTTCCCCAAATCCTGTGACATGGTCACTTCTGCCAGAGCCTGAACATGCAGAAATGTAATGGTGTCTCTTTGCTAGGAGAAGGCTGGGAGTGTGGCTGGGAGGGTTTCACGGCTGATTGCCATGGGATACTCCTTTGCTGCTCTGCAGAGCCCTTTCCTTGCTTTGAGGAACCTTTCTAGCCCAGTGGTGTGCTTGTCACTGGGAACCACAGACTGCTAGTGTACCAGCCAAGCTCCGCACCTTAGTTTACCTACCCATAAAATTGAGAGCCCCTCTTCCATAGAGATGGTTTGAGAGGTAATTGTTTAACACCGATAAAAGTGTTTTGAGCAGCTTGGGCTGTAAAAGTGCCAAGTATTCTTATTAGTCCCATGTCTTTGCTTTACTGTGTCAACCAGATCACAGAGTCTCCTGGTACCACAGCAGCCTCCTGCACCACCCACTCCTGAGCAGCAAGGCCATGCAAAGCAGATTAGCTTGCAGCAGGCCTTTTCAGGACAAAAATGGCAGTTCCTACTGCCTGCACCAGGTGATTGTGTATCCAGTGAAAAAAAAATTAACTAAATACTTGAAAATGCTTGGCTGCAACAGGCTGAGGTTTGTTGCTTGAGTGACTGAGTACCCAGTCCCTTCTTGAAAAGGGAAATGAGTTTTTACGCTCATGAATTTCAGGCCACGCTCTGAATCTACCTGGAAAATTAAGAATGTTGTTGGTGTGCCACAATTTGTGTGGGCAATTATGCATTGGTAGTTATTTGCAGCCACCAAGAGACTGAGTTCATGCTGTTCAACTATATCAATACTTCAAGAGGGTACCTTCTCTTAGATTTCCAATTCAGCTCCAATTCAGCTTCAAGCTGTTACTTGACTAGCTTTACCCAAAGAGTGGAAGTGATTTCTTACAGGATTCTCAGTAGTTTTGACTTTTTAACCTAGGTTTGCTTTTTGGAGGGGTTTGAGGAGGGATTTTTGGGAGGGGAAGGTTTGGAGGGGTTTTTTGTGTCTCCTCACAGACCAATGTATTTCCTTTATTTTCTTCACACGGTCCTTCATACTCATGATGATAACCTATGGACTGGCATGGCTGGCTGTGAAGAATGGTTGCTGGGAACCCAAGGCTGTTAAGAGATGAACTGGTGAGTATTTGGAAAGTTACCCCCTTTCTCCATGGCCTGCTCTGTGATAATTATCTCGAGATCTCTGTGTACTTTGAAATTGGTACAAGTAACCAACAGTTCAAAATCATCTAGCCTAGGCACACACAGAAAGGCTTGCATCAGACTCATTCTCAGCACTGGCTAGAAGTGAGTTTTGATATGAGTACAGCATTCAACAGAGAGGAGCCAAACATTATTTACTAGAGTTAGGAAAAAAGGGTCATTGCATTCTAGAATGATTGCTAGTGTGTAAGCCAGAAAACACACCCGCATCTCCAGCTGCTATGCTGAATGTTAACATTCTAAGCCCTGTAGATCTACCATCACAGGCACATGCTTTTCCAGCACTCTCTAACTCACAGGGATATGTAACCACTTCACCATTTCACCCACTGTTTCATCTTCCAGACATCTCCATGGCCCACTGGCTTAGGTATTCAAATACCTAACACTTCTTGAGCTTCTTATGGATGGCTAATGTACCCAAGAGCGTTGCAAGACACCATCTGCAACCATGCTCAGCCTGGCATGAAATCAGACAGGGAGACTCTTTTCATCTTCTTGCACCTTGAGGTATGATCCTAGAATAATGTTTTGATTTTAATTGTCTGTCAGTGGGCAATTTTATTCCTGGTCTTAGCATCCACAACAAACGTGAAAGGAATATTGCCTGTGATTGTGGAAGTAATGATAGCTGTAGCACCTCTTGTCCACATCCTCAAATTTAAACTGTCAGCTATTCTAGAGAGCAAATATATTATTTGCGTATTTTATACAGTGCCCAACACAATAAGGCCCTAGTCTCTAGACACCACCATAATACTACTAATAAATAATAACTCAACACTGAGATTAACACTGCCACACAGAGACTTTCTGATTTGGTACATTAACTTCTTATTCTTTTCATGCTGTGTATGTAAGCTGTAGCTGGAGATACAAAGTGCTCTGAAGATTACTGTAAGTACGCTGATCTTCTGAACCCTGAATGGAGGTCGCTGTTGTATAATAAATTGCATTAAAATATAAATGAAAAGAAAGCATGTACAATTTTTCCAGCAAGAATTATTCACAAGAAGCTTCATGGAAGAACTGACTGCATTAGCTCCAATAGAAGCTGTTATTTCTTTCAGATGGTTGCCTGAAGTTTTGCTAATTGTCTGAAGAAACCTATACCAGCATTTGATGCGCTATTCAGGGCTTCCAAAGACCCCTCTTGTCTCAGTGATTTTGCCGAGCTGAGAGGGATTTTGTTTCACTCATTAGATCAACTAAACGAATTCTGCTTTGTAATAAAACAATTTTCTCCTACTCACCAGAGTGCAAAGATGAGCCAGGCTAGCTGATGCACAGCAGCGTGGCCTTTTCAGTCCCACGGGAACCATCCTTGGTCCCATGGGAGTGAAGAGAAAAACTTTGACTGACTGCTGCAATGGAGATTCCTGCTAACGTCATGAAATCCAGTTGTTTCTAATCCTGCCAATGAATGGCAATTTTCTCCAACAGTGGGAAAGAAAATTGCATCTGAAGCACAGTTTCTGTTCTCCCCACCACGACATGTTTAGGCAAACTGACTATGGTGGTGGGTGTTCTTTTTTATTACAAAGAATAACACTTTAAAATAACAAGATTAGATCCATTTTTCCTACAAAACATAGTCATGGGAAATTTTAATTAAACCAAAATCAATAAAGCATGAACTTTGGAGAGCACAAAAGACACGTTCTCCATTCCTCTAGCTACATACTGGCAGTCTTTGCTGACACAGGCTTGAATCCAGCCTGAAGTTTATCACCAACACCTGAGAGTGCAGAATTTCTTCTCAATTAATGGATCAACTGGGCTTTACAGAGAGAAATCAGTAAAGCCCTGGTGGGTAGTGGTGCTTGAGACAGCTTGCTAACTCATTGATTGCTGTAACTTCATCAGGAGTCACTTCTGTTCACAATATGACAGCAAATACTAGCATGGAAATCAAGCAAAAACATGTTTTAGTAGATGCATGTTCCTAGAATAATTCTTACATGCTTAATTTTAAGTTATTCAGTTATTATTTTAGTTTAAGTTGCTGATGTGTGGACATTGACAATAGGAGGCTGTTGGGGGGGGCAATCTTACAGGTTTTTTTACACTGATAAACTGATGCCGAGGTGCTAAGCTTTTACAATGTGTATTAACTTCAACCACTTCACTACTGCGGCCTTAGCTGCCCTGCAAGACTCTAGTTCTTCTGGGATTTGAATGAGCACTCAACCCTTCAGAGAACTTCAGAGCAAAGGCAAAGCACTTAACAGGTATTAGTCTACAAGGTACTTCAGTTTTATGAGCTACATTTACACATTTAACAGGTAACTTCTACTGCAATTTACATTTAAGTGTACTGAAAGCTTATTCCTTTGTGTGCTATTTAATTTAAGAGTTTTTTCTTCTTTTTTTTTTTTTCTTTTAATTTGAGGCATTGTTC
>VWYK01044868.1:0-14125 GCA_013399775.1 Semnornis frantzii | reverse complement strand
TGCTTCAGCAGTGCAGCTGGATTCAATGATCTCTAGACATCCCTTCCAACCCCTGCCATTCTATGATTCTATGATTCTAGGATTCTAATTAAAACTAAGGGTATTTCAAGATTTTAAAAATCTTACAAATATTGCAGAAATCTAAATGAGTGGCAATCTCAACAAGACAAATAAAGTACACACCCTGCACAAGCTGTAAAATACTGACATGTTACTTGCCATGCAATAGACTCTACCTGAGTCAACAGACTCAGCCCTTTCAGGAAGTATTATTAAGTTGCCTGGCTTCGTACTATCCCATTGTAACTGAAAAGCTAAGTTACCAGAGAGTTTGTGATGGAGTTTTTATGAAAGTGCATGAGATCTGCATTTTTGCAAATTAACGTAAAGTGATATAGGTTCAGAAAAATCACACAATCATTAAGGTCAGAAAAGACCTTTAAGATCATCAAATACAATCACAAGCCAACTACCGTGACCACTGAACTCTGCCATGAATTACCACATCTACATGATTCTTGAACATCTCCAGGGATGGTGGCTCCACCACCTCCCTGGGCAGGCTGTTCCAATACCTGACCACTCTTGTGGGGAAGAGATTTTCCTAATATGCAATCTAACCCTCCTCTCGCACTATTTAAGCCAATTTCTTCTCATCCTACTGCTAGTTATTTGGGAGAAGACAGAAGATACAACAGGGAGGGATGTAAACCAGAACCTGGAATGTTGCAGAATTAATTAACTTATCCAAGCATAAATATTAACTATAAATCTATTTATATAGTTGTAGGTAATTGCAGAAAAAATATATTGTCCATATTATTAATATATTCTACTTAGTGATATAACAAACATACAGTTGGTATCTATGAAACATAAAGCTGTATCTTAAAAACTCAAATTGTTCAAATTCACACAATCATAGGCTTGTTTCAGTTGGAAAAGATCTCTAAGATCTTCAAATCCAACCACCAAGCTAAGACCACCATGTCCATTAAACGATGTCCCAAAATGTCATGTCCACACATTTCTTGAATACCTGCAGGGATGGTGACACCACCACCTCCCTGGGCAGCCTGTTCCAATGCCTGACCACTCTTGCAGGAAAGAAATTTTTCTTAATATCAAACGTAAACCTCCCCTGGCACAATTTCAGCTCCTTTCCTCTCATTTTATCACTTGATGCTAGGGAGAAGAGACTGACCCCCACTCCTCCTTTCAGAGACTTGTGAGAGCAATGAGGTCCCTTGTCAGCTCTTCTCCAGGTTAAACAATCCCAGTTTCCTCAGCCAGTCCTCATAAGACTTGTTTAGATCCTTCACCAGCTTCATTACCATGCTCTCCACCTGCTCCAGCACCTCAATGTCTTTCTTGTATTAAGGGTCCCAAAACTGAACACAGTATTCAAGGTGTGGCCTCACCATTGCTGAATACTGTTACATGACAAAACAAAAGAAGCATTCTTGAAACTATATTAAATTACATATGCTTAGGCAGGATGAAAAAAAAAGCCACTTGCATTTAAGGAATTAATGGACTGCCAGCCCAAACTTCACATGCCAAGTCACAAGTTTTTAAAGAACTCTCATGATTGTGTTTTAAACTGCTGAGTGTGCATGTGAAAGGAGATCAAGTCCTTAAACCATGCACAAGAATAAAGCCCTTGTTCCAAGATAGCCAGATCATTTAACAGTGGCACTGATGAGTTGAGGGGTGAGGGGAGCAAAACATGTCCAAATCTGTACAAGGCACACAGTGTTCTCCTCCCAAAAAGGAAATATTAATTTCGGAGGACATTTTTTGAGTGCCATTAGGATGACACACATAAAGGCTTACTCTTGCATGTGCCCTGCTCCTGTGTTAATTGTTTTCCTGTTGCATTATTTTCCTTCTAAGAAAGAGGTTTCAGGTGGGTTTCCAAAGGAAAAGAAGTTGCACAGGAAAAATATGAGTTGTGATGCATTTTGAAAGATAAGAAGAATGCCTGAAAAAAAAATAGGGATGCTTCAGCTAATGCTTTAGTCCTGTAGTATTTTAAGCAGTACCATCTTGGTGCAGGCACTGCAGCATGGGGTCCCATTCTCCCCAAACATGTTATGGGTTTTTCCCATTCTCCTTGCTACCACCACTTCTGACATTTGACTGGGAGGTTTCCTTTGACAAGTCAGTCTTCAGCAGCACCAGTTCCCCAATCAAGCATACGTGCTCTACACTGCTGATGTGAAAAAATCACTATCAGCAGCTGAAGACAGGGAGGAGACCGGCACCATGCTTTGCAGCAGCTGTGATGAGTTCTTTTGGCCTAAAACCACTTGTGAAACTGTGGTGTAAGTACCTGTGATCATGCTCAGAAGAACTAGGGAATGCTGCAGAAACACTCCATCTCTTTGCTGCTCCAGCTATTATAATCCAACAAACTTCCATCATATGCAGGGTTAAAGGGGGGGGGAAGGAGCAGTTCGTTTTATTCCAAGTGTTTCACCTCCTCAATAACATCTGGTTCCAAGCAGTGGTTTGCAATCAGCTGTATGTTTTGATAGCTGGCTGTGAGCCACAAAGGCCAACAGCAGACCTGCACACCCACTGCTCACACTGGCTGCTGCAGCTCCCCTTCTGCATCCTGGCCAAGACAAGATAGGCACAGACTGGACACAAAGAGAGTGCTCATCACTCTATATGTAGAAGAGAAAGGCCTGGGCTACATTTGTGAAAGTAAGTAGCTGTGATTCACTTAGAAGATACAAAGCAACAGCAGCAACTAAGTTTCCAAGTTTTCGGTGATACTTCTCATGGAGTTTCTGCAGGAGGGGATATGGAGGGCAAGGTGCTGACCTCTCCAGTGCTAAGTGGTTCAGCACGGGAATGGGCTCCTCAGGGCAGGAGTCATAGCCCCAAACCAGTCGATGTTTAAGAAGCATTTAGATAAATATATATGGTTTAACTTCTAGGATGGGCTGCATGGAGTGAGGGGCAGGCCTGGATGATGCGGTGTTGAGGGACATGGTTTAGTGGTGACCTGGCAGTGCCGGGTTAATGGTTGATGATCTTCAGAGGTCTCTTCCAAGTATAATGATTCCATGATCCTCATGGGTCCTTTCCAGCTCAAGATAGCCAGTATCTCAGGTGAGTTTCTGCAGGCTCCTTGACTGTACTCTTGAGTCTCTTCTTCCACAGAGTTGGAAGAAAAAAGCCCTGTAGCTTCTCAGAGACCCAGGTAAGACTAATGTGTGAAACCCCAGCCCCGTGGGGTCAGATCGCTGGTGGGAGTAGCTCAGAAGGCCATTTCCAACCACATCCAGTAGTGGTTATGTACCTCGAGAGAAGGAACCCACCAGACATAATGGTAATTCCCTGTGTGTCCAGGCGCCCTTCTTGAACGCTGCTTGCTCTTTTTTACGTCACTGCCTTCACCAACCGTGACTCTCAATCTTTCATTACACACGGTACGACAGACTTATTTCCAGCCTTTTGTTTCAAACTGCCCCTGGAGGGTGGGTGCTCAGTACCCGGGGGGCATTTCAAAGCAGCTTCCATCAGCCCCCGGGCCCTCCCTCAGCCGCCAGAAAGATCTCTCCGGCGCGGCGCGAGGAGGTGAAGTCTCAAATCAGCTCCTAGGGGCCCCGCAGAGGGCACTGCCGTTGAAAAAGAACCGGCGCCCGCCCTCTCCTGCCCGCTCGGCCGCCCCCAAGCGGCCGGGCGGGGCGGAGCGCTCACCCTCCTCCTGTCTGATTGGGGGCGGAAATGTCGTCATAGGAAGGCTCGCTCCCCTCCCTCCGTGGAGGAAGGAGGGCTTTCAAGATGGCGGCGCCGGAGGAGCGGCTCCTGTCGGACGGGGAAGGCGGCGCCCTGTGTTCGGCTCGGCTCTCCCCGCCCCCGGTTTCGGAGCCTCCCGAGGCTCTGGCGCCCTTGGAGCCGCCGCCTCAGAGCAACACGCTAATGGGGCTGCCCATCGTGGCGATCGAGAGCATCCTCAGCTTCCTGTCCTACGATGAGACGAGCCAGCTCCGCCTGGTAGGGGCCGGGGAGGGGAGGCGACGGGGCGGGCGAGCAAGGAGCCCTGCTGCGCCCGGGACCCGGGCCCGCAAGGGAAAACCTGCCTCACCGGCCGGGCTCGCCGCCTCGGGGCGGGAGCAGCGCGGCGAGGAGATGGGGTGGTGTCGGCAGCGACCCCGGTCGCTCCCCGCCGGGCTACAGCTTTCGCCGGGGAAGGGGCGGGTGGGATGGGGCTTTCTCCCTTTCCCCAGCCGCCCCCGAGCGTCTATTGCGGGCGTGTAGGTGTGCGCCTCTATACACGCGATCCTAAAGGTCTTATCATCTCCTCATTCCGTTCATCCTCTGAGAAATTACTGGGCTGCCGAAAGCTCTTTTCCTAGTGACTGCTTTTCTTGGGGGGACTAGTCTATTGTGTCATTGTAGAGCTTAAGCTTACAAGTGTAGGAGACGGTGAGCCTGCTGCTCCAAGGACCCTACCCTATCTAGAAATAAACGTGGGGCAAAAAAGAAGGAGACTTAAGAAAAGCCTTTGCCTACCTGAAAAGCTGGTTTCTTTCTCAGTCATAGTAGTAGATCTAATAAAGATACTACCTCTTCCTCTGAACTTCATAATGCCAACATTTTTTTTTAAAAGCACACCTGTCAGTGTGGAGATCAGTGGCTATCAATCTGCAGCTGTCTCCAGAAGAAGCCTGATGTTTAAACTGTGATATAATATAATAAGCTGCTATCTTACTGATTTTTTCTAGAGGTTCTAAATTGAATAAGGGTGAGAGAATTAATGCATAGCTTACGTGAGCCTCAGTAAATTCACATGTACTGTTTCTATTTTAAGAGCTCTCTTAGCCTAAACTGGATAATATTACAAGCACATTTCTTCAGAAAATGAGACTGGACGTGTACTGAATCAGCAACCTGAAGCCTTGCATGCTGACTTTAAACTGCAAGCTGTTCAAGCAGAAAATCTGTTCTTGCACTGCACTAAGTACAACAGTATCTAAATGTTTCTACCACGTTATCACTACACTAAAGACTTTTGCCTCTTCTGTGAGAAGTGGATCTGAGAAAAAGACGATGGTACTGCCTTTTAGTGTTGCAGGCTGTGCATCTGAGTGCTTAGAGTTTGAATGAAGGGAAGTACATACACTGTCAGGGTATGTTTAGTGTTGTGTGCTCTGTATTGTAACACTAGGCATAGCCCTTTGCCAACACCTTCCTCTTGCACTTTTTAAGTGGCAGTACCTGTGGGAGCTGCCACCAGTCACTGAAGGAGATTATTATCTTTCTGTAGGGTTAAGTTAATGGTTGTAAGCAAGGCTTTGTCAGCAGTGAAGCTGGCAGTAAGAAATATGGTGGTGGTCAGTGTGGTCAATGCTACTTAAGTAAAATGAAACACTTTTGTGCTCCCCTATGTAGAACTTGCAAGTTCATTTTTAGTTTCTAGAAGACTGGCCCCTTCAGAAGTTTGAAATATGCAGAAGCACACTGGATGAATACCAACTTTGACACATGGAACAATACTAAAGTAAAGTGAAAGAACCTACTCAGTTGGTCTTTCAATTTTCCTATTTTTTGAGACTGTGACAGCCAAGAAACTTAATATCCATCAAATTCCTTACTGTACCCTTGAACACATCAGAAGGCATTCTGAGTATTCTTCTGAGAAGGAAGTACACTTGTCTTTGTTAAGCAGCAGTAATGTAAAGAATCAAAACTCTTCTAGTTTCACCTAGTCAGAAGTGTAGCTCATACCCACATAAGCTTGAGCAGCTAGGTCTTTTGGATGACCATTCAAGAACTAAAGGTGTTCTTTTTGGACATCCATGGAGAGGAAGAGACTGGATGCTGTTGACAGAATTAAAGTAGCCTTTATAAATAGAATTAAAGTAGGCTTTAAAAATAGCAATGCCTATGATTAAATTCATAATGAAATGTCATCACTTTAAGTTTTTAAAGGCTACAAGTAGCCTTGGGAGATGCATATGTATTCCTGCTCTAAGGTCTGCCTTGCACAAACAGCAAATTTGTCTTCTCTCTGAGGACTGACTTCAGCGGCTTATCAGAGATGCATGGGTGTGTCTTAGAACGAGTAGTATTCTGCAAAAGGTACATTGCATGGCCACACTAGTTGAATGACAGCGATTAAATTGCTTAGGTCTCATGCATATTGAAAAATATGCCCAAAAGCCCCTTGGAATGTGTCACTCTGTGGGATAAAGTATCATGAGTAAGGTAGGAAGATAGGATGCAGAGCTTCAGTCAACCTTATGCTTGATTGTGCAGGTATAGACACAATGTGAAATTTCCTAAACTATCACTTTGGTGCATTCTCTGGATCCCAGCACTTAAGGGAATGGATGTCCTCTTCTCTGAATCACCTAGGCTTACTGATAAAGAAACAAAAGCAAACCAAACAAAAAAACCCCAACCAAACAAAAAACCCCAAAAAACCAAACCAAAGAATAACAAAACACAAACCCCAAACCAGAAAACAAATTAAAAAAACAACCGCCAATCCCAAACAAACCACAACAAAACCTTTGAGGTGAACTGGTGTTTGATCTAGAGACATACAAGAAGACAAAGTAGTTGGTTAGATGGGAGGACCTAGAGCATCAATAAGTCTTCAGATAAAAACAGAGGGAAGAACCTCTATGGTTTATATGGAGCATAATGAGGAGTATAAGCTAAGGCTGAAGATCCATAAGTGTTTTTGTCACCAAAGGGCAAATAAAGCATGTTTTTTGCTTATGATGACTGCCATCAGGCAAGGCAAAACTGTAGGCCCCTCGCTGTGCAAAGCAGCGCTTGGCTTTCCTGTGCTTAATGCTTTGTGCTATTCTCAGTGTTACAATATTCAAAAGCATAAATGAGGCACCCACTGATTAAGCAGTGAAGGAGACCTAAAGTAATGGAAACTAGACAATAATAGGTGTTCAGCATGCAGTCTTGTCTGAAATGATGCCTCAGCAGAAATCTTGAGTGCTCAAGCTTTTGTTCAGGTAAAGTGAATGAGAAAAAGCATCAGCATTTCACATTCAATACTTTGCTTTCAGCTCTTTTGGGTATTTACTTAAGCTACTTCATCTGATAAGGATCTTTTGGGTTTTCTGTGTTTCTCTGTTTGAAGCTGTAATGTTCTGGACAAGCTGCAACCTAGTTTGGATGCTGATGTAGAATCTAGCTATTGTCCAGCTTTTGAAGGCTTTTTTTACTGTGTTGGGTTTTTTTTCTTTTATTTTCTTTTTTTTTCCTCTTTTTTTAATGACTTGCAGAATTTCTGGAATTTTTGTTTGAGTAGGATAATAAATTCTTACGTTCCAGTTTCTTTTCACTCTCATGACTGAACTTGGAAATACACTTCCAATCAGGCTATTGCTACAGTAAGTGTGATTCAAAACAAACAATCCATAACCTCTATAAGCACTTTGAGGAGAAGGTTTTCTTGGATTTTGGCATATCAGAAGGGTCTTAGATTTTGGACGCAAACTTATTTTCTGCATGACACACAAGGACTGATAGCCTTCGCACAACACTGTTTTAAGCTTCCCACAGTTTCAGTAAATATATTTACAGGCATTTCTGGTTTAAAGGTTCTTGCTGAAGTCATCAACATTTTGTCATTTATACTTTTACCCTAGAAAGGCCTTATGAAACGTGGTGTCTCTGTAGCCTCTTAAGGAAAAGAACATACATTGAATCTAAATACTTTAGGATATTTTTATCTCTGTTTTGATATTGCTTATCTGTTAGTGAAGCTTGGCAAAAATAAGATACGCTTGAGGAAAGAGAAGCTGGTAGTAGTCTTCTAGCAGATTGTGTCAGTTTAGTTTGTTTACAAATGAAGCAGAAAATTAGTTCTGTCATAGAAGCTGTCATCGCATATAAGTCAGCATGCTAAGAAGCAACCACCTCATCCTGCTTTTCATGTGCACTTGGAATAATCTCTAACACTGAAATTTGAATACAGTACCTGGTTAGACTCAGCATTTGAGGTAATTCCACCTCTTTCAGCTTTTATTGCCAGAATAAGAAAATAACCCATAAAAATTTGCAAATAATAAATATGAGCAAATTTTAACTTTTTAACTTTCTTATGGTCCCTTGCATAGCTAGTATTGAATTGTCTTGGACTGATATCAGCACTTAAAGTGTAATAATCCTGTTCTGCATGTGAATGCTGACTACACAGTCTAAAAGAAGTACATTGTTCTTATAAACACAAGTGCCATATGATTAAATGGTGGCATCAGAAACCAGCTGATAATTAAGAGATGATTGGAAAAAACAAGTTGCAGGCAAACATTTTTGGTTTCTTGTGGTACTGTTATCTGTTCAGTGTTCTGGTTCTAGATTGGTTATTGGCACAGACATGGGTAAATTCTAGAAAGTGGCGCAAATAACTAACTTCATTCATGCATTGTACAAGCAAATTGGTTGAGGTTGTTAAAAAACGGTGCCGTTAAAAATCGGGTGCCGTTTGTGTTACCCGTTGCAATTTACTGTCTTGGATGTGGGAGGGCTTTAGCGTGCTTCAGGGTGGCCCTTGATGCCACCAGGTGTCAGTGTGCACCTAGCTAAACCCACTCTTCTGTGCTTCCACTGTAGCTGTAGCGTGTCTAGGATTGGTTTTCTCTTGTGCTGAATAACTGCACGGCTAACACAGAGCCCTTGTGCAGAGATTTGGTAGCATTAGAACTACAAGTAAGGTGCAAAGTCTTGTGCACTAAACTGATACCCGAAGAAGAACATGACAGTTTCCTCCTTCCTGTGACTGTCTGAAAGGGTCAGTGTTTTGGGTTTTTTTTTATACAGTGGAGATGATTTGGCAGATTCAGTGAATATTGGGGAGAGTGCTGACATTGTACCTCTGTAGTTAGCTCGTATGACTCTTGTTAGCAAATAAGATCCAACACCAAGGAGCACAGGCAGATGGGCATTGTTTGCTTAATGGTCTGTTAACAGAGACCTGTATGAAAATGGGCAGGTTTTACTCTTAGGCCAGCATTGACTAGAGGAAAACTTGCAGAAAGTAGAACTTCTTTAAATACTTTGTATACATATAAACAAAATAATTGCAGGCTTTTCTAGCCGCAGTGAGTGTTATAAACTTAGACTTTACAATTATTAATTGAATAGGGTATGGAGGGAAGAAGTGTTCATTTAGAAGGGGGGGTGGGGGGAAGCAAAGTGAATGCATTGGAAAGTGGGATCACGGTGGGAATTGTGTCCTTGAGTTTTTTTTAAAAAAAGAGCAATGAAACCCACCCTACCCCAACAACCCAAAACCAACGAACCAAATAAAAACCAAAATTAACCAACCGAAAAACCAAAATAATTCTGAAGGACAGTTGGTTCACTAAGGTCTTGCATATCCAGAATTGAGTTGTAATTGCTGTACACTTTTGTATAAGGTGGCTTTGGCTTGTAGCTAGTTACTTTGTGAAAGTTTAAGTTTATTAATTGATGATATCTTCTGCATCCATTAATGTCCTTTCTTCCTAAAACTATGAAGGGTGGAAAAATGAGGCTATAGGTATTGAACAGAGCAAGTAAGAGAATCTGTTAAACAGAGAAGTCTTTTTTTGTACAAAAATAAGATTATTTCAAATGCACTGTATTGCATAAGTTTTTAAACTTAATTATGGCTGTCTTCAAAAACACAGGCTTTAAATGATGAAAGAAAACCTGTTTTTAAAGGCTGGGTTTTTTTTTTTTAAGACTACAAAATGATAACTTACTCTACCAGAATGAAGCTGGAGACCAAGTTTAAAACCCAGATACAGGCATTTGCAACTTCCATTAAAATCTCCCCAGTAATTATGGGCAACAATAGGACTGACTTATGGCCTTAAGTGAGCCCTAAGTTCTTGTTTCTTTTTACTTAAATACAGGTTTGTAAGCGAATGGACTTGGTTTGCCAACGGATGCTAAATCAGGGATTTCTGAAAGTGGAAAGATATCACAACTTGTGTCAAAAGCAAGTTAAAGCTCAGCTTCCAAGGTATGTACCAGTTAAAACTGTAGTTAAACTTTAATTTCCTGGACTCTCAAGCAGAACTTTGGAAGGGAACTTCTTGCTGGCTAATTCTGCTTCTATATCTTGAAAATTTGAGTCACATTTGGTTTTATTTAATTTACTTGCAAAAGCACTGTGAGCCTAAGATCTAATTGCAGAATAATAGTATGGATGACTGTAAGTTGATGTGAACTACAGACTGGACTATTGGAAAAATGTCCATGGTATTCTAAACAGACTGGATCCTGTGTTACTCAACTCCTCTGACAAATCAAGCAAAGACTCCTAGGAATTAATAAATGCCATTCCTTTTCAAGACCAGCTGCCTTGGCTGATGATCTACTATATTAGGTTTGCATGGCAAGGTTTTGGTAGTGCAAAGCAGCTAGAAGCTTCCCTTGTCCCTGATAGAGCCGATGCCAGCCAGCTCCAAGACTGACCTTCTGCTGGCCAAGCCCAAGCCCATCAACAGCTGTGGTAATGTCTCTGATAACATATTCAAGAAGGGGGAAGAAGTTACTGTGTGAGAGCAATTGCAGACAGGGAGAGGATTGAGAGCAGGAGAGAAGCAGTTCTGCAGACACCAAGGTCAGTGAAGGATAAGGTGCTCCAGGCACCAGACCAGAGATTCCCCTGTGACTCAATGAAGACCCTGGTGAGGTAGACTGTCCCTCTGCAGGCCGTGGAGGAGGTGTACTCCTGCAGCCTGTGGAGGACCTCATGCTGGAGCAAGGTGGGTGTACTTGAAGGAGCTTGTGACCCCCACAGGAAGCTTCTGCTGGACCAAACTCCTGGCAGGACCTATGGGCCTGTGGAGGGAGGAGCCCATGCTGGAGCAGTTTTACTGGCAGGACTTTTTACCTCACAAGGGACCCACACTGGAGCAGTTAGTGAGGAGCTGCAGCCTATGGGAAAGGCTCATGCTAGAGATGTTTGTGGAAGACCGTCTCCTGTGAGAAGCACCCAAGAGTGGGACAGGGAAAGCATGTGAGATATCCTCTCCTTCATGAAGGAGGAGTGGGAGAAACCCCATGTGATGAACTGACCACAGCCTCCATTTGCTTGTTCCCCTGTGCTACTGGGAGAAGAGGAGGTAGAGAATTCGAGATTAAAATAAAAATCTAAGAGGAGGGGAGGGTTAGAGGGGAAGGTGTTTTTGAAATTTTGGGGTTATTTGTAATTACCCTTATCCAATTTGACTGGTGGTAAATTCAACTAATTTCCCAAAGCTGTTTTGCCCATGAGGGTAACTGATGAGTGATCTCTCCCTGTCCCTATCTCAACACATGAGCTTTTTGTTGTATTCTCTCTCCTATCCAGCTGAGGACAGGGAGTGACAGGGCAGCTTTGGTGGGCATCTGGCATCCAGCCAGATTCAACCCACTATACTTAGCTATGATCCTGCTTTAAAAAAATATTTTTTTTTTTTTGCAGTGCCAAGGATTAAATGGGAAAGAGAGGGGATTGACATAACCATTACTGGGAGCTAGTTTCAATGCCTTTTCTTTCCCCTAAGTGCAGCTGCTGGTGTGTCCTATCAGATTTCCCAGAGTGAAGAAAATAAATGCTACTTAATTCTGTAGAGAACCTTTGTCAAAAGAATTTATATCTCAACTTAAATTAGCAAGTGCTAGTAACATTAAGTTGGTGTCATTTTCCATTGAAATACTAACTGCAGGAATATGGAGGGATAAAAATATCCACACTGATTCAGTGTCTACTGCTAGTTAATACTGAAAGCTTGTTTTTAAAATAGTCCTAAATTACTTGCAGAGTTTATATATCACATAAGATGTAGTAATTAAGAGAACAAATTGTGTCTAAGAAAAGTGCAGTATGCTATTACTAGCTGGTTCTCAATCTGCACTAGGGTTTTTTCCATAAAGACAGAACAAGTGTTAATGGTTACATTTCCAAAGCTCAGAATTTTAAGGGTGAAACTAACCTGAATGATTTTATGCTTTCATTTTTGTTGACTTCTTGTTAAATTGGTGTCACTTAATGGTCTGTCTTGTAGACGGGAGTCAGAGAGAAGAAACCATTCATTAGCTCGTCATGCAGACATCCTTGCTGCTGTAGAAACAAGACTCTCTCTGTTAAATATGACTTTCATGAAGTATGTGGACTCCAATCTCTGTTGCTTCATACCTGGAAAGGTAAAATGTAGATTATAGTATGTGAATGTATATCTGTGTATACAAAAATATGACTGTGTAACATAAGCTGGAACAAATTTACATGTGTGTATGCATATATATACACTCTGAAATTGTTTCAAATACTTGCAAACAAATACATAAATCAGCACTCCAAAACAGGGTCTGCCAGTCTGAAATGAATGAATCAGAATCTATCTAAATTAATTATTTTAAACCAAATTTCATTTCCTCTTAGATTCTTGATTTTGATGGATGGTTGGCTTCTGGCATATACATTTTATCCAACCTTTTACAAGAAACACATGTAGTGTTTAGTGTGGGGTTTTTGGTTGGAGGACAGGTCATCAGAAAATTCAATAATTGAAACTGTGGGTAACATTAAGCAGTCAGACCATCAGGAAGATTTTAGGCACCTTTTTTAAGGGTTTTAGTACTTAAGATCAATTGAATTGAGGTATTTAGTATGCAGAAACACTGTTCAGTATTACAGTAGATGTGGTATTTTTGTACAGTAGGGGAAATTACATTTAAGTGTTGATAAAGCATGTTAAGTATTAATACTACCGAACAACTCTGGTGTTTCAGGGTACTATCACAGTGTGAAATATAAGTTAGGCAATGAGGGTGTACATTGGAGATACACCACTGCTTTATGAGTTGTGAAATCAGAATTTCACAGGGGAATTGAGAAAATCATGTTGCGAGGTAGACTGGTACAGCTCAGGGTCAAAACAAGATTTGTGAATGTTAGCCCAAATGATCTTTCCATGTGAGGTTTGGATATGTTGGTATTCATTTTCCATGGGCAGGTAACTAAATTACACTGGGATGAATGTGAGAGTTGGCTGTTGGGTGCAGGTCAAGCATGGCAGGCATCTTTACATTAGAGCATGCTGTCAGCATGAAATGTATTTTTATCTTGAAGAGATAACTTAATTTCTCTGTAGTCTTGTTGACTTGATATTAATTTTAAATCATAGTTAAATGTGAATGCTTATTTGGCTTTATATAGCCATGTGTTTTAAAAATAATTATTTAGTCAAACTTCAGTCCTTGTTACTCACATAGGAAATGGAATACTTAAACAAAATGTTGCTTTGCTGTTTTTGAACAGTAGACAGAAGGGCAACACTCAAATCTAGACCTGGGGCATGCAGCAGTTGAGCGAGTGAGCTTGCCAACCGTTCTTCTTGTGAGCACTGAGTCATAAGGACTTTGTATTCTGATAGAACAGCGAAGAAGGTTTCTGCAATTATTGACTTAGTGAATGAGCTTGGTAGTGCCACTGCTTTCAGCACAGCTACCAATTCACAAAAAAATCCTATTTTGGTCAAGGAGAGTCATGGCTTAGTGTTCACTTACAGTTTGTGGTTTGCCCCTCATCAGCCTGCCCTGCTTCCCTCAGGAAATTTAATTTGAATGAAGCTGCCACAGAATTGTCAGGAAGTGAATTTTTGTTAGAATATGTAAATCCGAGTTTCGGGTTCAGCATACTGTGTTAAGGTCCTGAGGACAGCAAGAGTCCTGCTGCCAAGACCTTTCTGTTGAGGATGGCAGGAGGAGTTTTTTAGGCTGTTGTTGCTAATGGATATAGTATGGGTAAAATTAGAGAAGTCTTTTGTAAGCTTGTTGAATGACAAGACACTTTTTAGTCTTGTCTGACTTCTGCAACTTTTTTGCTAAGCCTCCTTTAAAGCACAAGATGCAATTGTATTGTGCTATGATTCTTTGTGTTCTTCAGGAGACTCTTAAACTGTTAATCCTGTGCAGAATATTTGTGTCAGTAGTTTTGGTTTTAAAAGACCAGCACCCCTATCTTGACCTGCGTCAGACAGACCTTAGGTTACCAGGATGCTTTTCCATCTCTAGCTCCCCTAATCAAAGGGCTTGTGAAACCTATTAAGAGGATGCTTATGTTCTCTCCCAGTAGTGAATCAATGTTCTATGAATTGAT
>VWYK01044863.1:0-18650 GCA_013399775.1 Semnornis frantzii | reverse complement strand
GATTTACGTTCCTGCCTCTAAGCTAAATGGTCACTTGCTGCACTACACAAACAACAAGGAAAATACTCTTTTGGCAGATGCCCTGACCTGCATGAGTGGAAGCCTACATAATAGCTTCTGAGAAAGGCCTGATTAAAGCTGATCACACAGAAATTTTCCCTTGGAGACTGTCGGTGTCAGCAGTTTTGGATAATCTCTGTCATATTAGTGGCATTTGTGTTGTATTAGTGATCTACATAGTTTAACACAACATTAAAAATGCTAGCACAATGTGAGTGGCCAACGTTTTGCATCTGATATCTCTGTCTCACAATAAACTTTTAAAGGAAACCTAACAGAAATGGTTAATAGTAAATTAAAAAAAAAATAAAAGTTACTCAGAAAATAAAAGCAGGAATAAAAATCTTGGGAATTTATAAAAGAGCCCCAAATTCAAGAAAGTCTCAGATACCTTTAGAAAAAAGCAAAGGAAACTTTTTCCCATAGTTGAGCAGTACATAGGAGCACAAGTTTATATCAAATTGTCTGCTGATTTCTTTCACTCTTCCCAGAGCTCATAAAAGTCTATGCAATATGACCTGAGCTGTGGAATGGAACATACACTTATTAAATTTGCAGCTGACATGAAGCTAGGAAGGATTGTGTGTAAATTGGAGGGTAGGATTTGAACACAAAAATCATCTTGACAGGTTGAAAGGATGGTCTGAGCAAAACAAGATGAAATTTGATAGAGACAAATGCAACTCTCATGCAGGAGTTATCAGCTGTGGGAACTGCAGATGAGGAACAGCTGGGGAGTGAGGCAACAGTTCTGCAGCCAAACAGAAAGGTTTGTTGTGAACTGCAAGTTGTGGTTGGATCTCTCCCAGCAATGCCCCAGGTTTGATTTCAGGCAATAACTTTCTAGAAAGGTGCAGGCTAGCTGGAGAGGTGTTGCAGAGACATGGTGACAAGGAAACGCGAGCCTGAGATCAAAGGAGCGTAAAGGAGAGGAGGCTGAAGGGCACGATAAGAGTTTTCAAGTGTGTGGAAGGTTGTTGTGAAGGGAGGAGGAGGAACATCTGGTGCTTGTGGCCACGGAGCATAGGATGAGAAGCAACAGTTTACAACTGCAAAAAGAAACATGCAGGTCAGGCTGTATGAAAAGTACTGAAAATGTTAGGGATGGAAAATCGATAGAAAGGTTTTACAGATAGAGGCCAAGGGATTCTCTGATATTAGAGGTCATTAAGGACAACATGCTGTTGAAAAGCAGTCTGTCCTAACAGACATCTCTCAGGAATGACTAATCTGGGGCAATGGCCCAAATGTCCTCCTGGTGCCCTTCAGAGTCAAAACCTTCCACAGGTTTGTGAATTACAAGAGGCAATTTGACTATTGAGTGGGTAGTGCAGCATTGTTTGAAGGGAAGGGTGATATGGTTAATGGTTTGGGAAGGCAAATCATTGACTTCTGAATGATGCACAAAAATTTAGAAGTGCATAGTGCCAGAATTTCTGCCATCTTTTTGTCACTGGCTCTGCAGTCACTCCCTCAGTGAAAATAACCCAGTTGCTTAGTCTCTTGGTATCAATCCTCTGTTAAATAGCTATAATTCAGTGTCATCATGAGGCTATGAGTTAATGAATGCTTATACTGCACACAGAAAATACTAGATGAATGGGATATAAAACTGCAAGTACTGGTCCCTTATTTATTATTGCCATAGTTCAACAAATGCCAGTGGGTTGCAGTATTCTTAAGTAGCACTGGTTCTTTTGCATCAGGAATCTGACTTTTGGAGGGAGTTGCAAGCCAAAATCAACTCTTTGGAACATTAGGAAAAAAATAAGTGTCATGGGCATAATGATTTCTAGGCTGCTTCATGAAACTGTTTGTAAGTATTAGCAGCATGTAGACTAGAGAGCTGGAGATCCCTGACCTCTGCAGCGATGGAGCCATAACTCCTTACTTGTCAGCTGCCTCCTCTCCTGTAACAACCTTCCACCTACAGCAAACATGAGCCACAGTGTACATCTGAGCAGCTGTGACCTGTGCTGGAGGTTAGTTGCATTCCCAGGAGCTCCCAACCCACGAGAATCAAAAGGCAGTGTGGTCTCAACCTTGCAACTCGGCAGAGTGGTCTTGTTAGCCCAAACATCACCCCAAACATCACCCCATCATTCTGCTATCCAACATATAGATCTTTGCACACCTCTTTTAGACACTAGTATTTTGTCTTGATAGATTCAAGTACAATAGTAACCATGACATAGATAAACCCGTTCATTTTCTGTAGCCTTAATGTTGTAAAAGTACTTGTAATTCGTCTTATGTAATGACACACAGCATTTAGTTAGTTCTGTGATGTTTATAGTCAGAAAGCCTTGAAAGGAAACAAAACCAGACAGAAATCTGAGGCAGGGTCCAGTCTGGCACCCACGTGCCACAGAGAAAGTAGTGCTTCAGCCTTTTTGAAGCTGAAGTCCAGAGTACTGAGGCAAGCTCCTCAGCTCCTTATGGAGTATTTGAGAAGAATAAGGCACAACGTAGAAGTCTGCAAAATAATCTACACTTTGTGCAAGGGCTACACCTAAGGCTGATGTGCTGAAAAGGGAATTGCTTGTGACCACTTACCAGGAAAACTCTTGGAATAGTCATCTCCTCAATAAAGCCCTTTTCAGGTGCCTGCAGCTGTTCAGAGTTCATTAATGCAAAGGGCCTGTGACCTTTCCTAAAACAAGATGAATGGAAATGGATAACATTTTAAATTGGTTTTTGTTTATTTGTTATTTTTGTTGTTTAGGGTTTTTTGCTTGTTTGGGATTTTTTGGTTTTTTTGTTGTGTTTGTTTTGTTTGCTTGTTTGTGAACATGAGTAGTGACAATATTCCTCTTTGAGTAGTGACATTATTCCCCTTTTGATTTTTCCTCAGGGCAGCCCAGTGCTGATGCTCAAGTGATACCAAGGTAGCACACAGTGGCTTCCTCTCCCATCACACAACACAGAACATCATTATTCCCAACCCCTCTTCCACCTACATTTATGCCTCTGTGTTACTCTACCAAACCAAGAGGACCCTCTCTGAGCAGGGATCCTGTCTACTGCTGGCTCAGCTCAACCACACTTGTAGGCTGCTAATGAAAACAATATGGCCATCTGTTTAAAAGCAGGATGGTTGCTTTCTAATGGAGGATGGAGGTCTTGAAGCCACTTGATCTCCTGGCCAAACCCTCACATAACATTCTTGAAGGTAATGTAACTGTTGAACCTACTGAGAATAGTCATAGGGTAAGTAGCCTAAATTCTGTCTCCACGCCCGCCACCACCCTAAGTATCAGGTTAAAACATTCTCTAAAATGAAGTCTCTGAATTTTTTTTTTTTCTCAGGTGTGCAAAAAAAAGTATTAAAAACTTATTCCAAATATCAAGTGTATTTTCAGTGGAATACAATTTGATATGCTCATGGCCAGAGCCTCAGTGGAGCAATACATAAATCTGTTTGCTGGACCGTGATGGATTTAGTTATGATGGAGCTGACATAAAGCAGTCTGTCAGGACTCAGGGGCTTTGGACATGGGCTCAAAAGAGCTCTGAGTTTATCACAGTATGTTATCACAGTATCACCAAGGTTGGAAGAGACCTCAAAGATTATCAAGTCCAACCCATTACCACAGACCTCAAGACTAGACCAATGCCAAGGAGACAGCAAGTGGGTGTCCATGACTTCCGATCTCTTTCAGGGATAAGTAGCAACAGAAAGGAGAACTCAAGGTCACAGTTTTGTAACAGAGTCACTTATGTTAGACCTCCATCTGATTTTATGCAGCCAACTCTTTATTGAATCTGCTCCTAGTCACTCACATTTAATTACCTTTATTTGTCAGACTGGGAAATCAAGGCAAAGGTGGATAAGCTGCTTTTCCAAGTCAAACTATTCAGCCAGCCAGCTCTCCAGTCAGTCTGAGCCAAGCAAAAGTGACTGGATTTAGATTTCTCATTTAAAGATTTAGGCCTATGGAACTTGATGAACAAAGCTCTGAATAGTTAAGAAGCTCCTGACCCCTGGCCCAGTATCCTGCTACCCTGCTGGCAGCACCGTTCACATCCATAGGGGGAGAAAGAAGATCACTCCAGTGGACCGTTTGTGGGAATTTGAGCTATTAGAGTACTTTCAGAACTTAATTTCCAGAATCAGGCACTGAAATTAAAGCAGAAACAAAACCCTACCCTTACTCATGTGATTCCCACGAGAAAGCAATTGGTCCCCCATGGTCTTCCTTACGTGGATTGCACATGACAATACCAACACACACAAATTAAGCAAATGCTTGGTATTTCCTCTTTCAGGAAATTAATTTTTCATAACTTATTATAAAGTATTTTATTGAATCAAGCCCTAAAAGTTTTCCCTGTAGTGTGGCAGTCCGTGTCACTTTCTTTTGCCCGAGCACTTTGCTCTTAGCCCATGAATAATGAAACTGAGCAATTACAGACAGGCAATGCCTCCTGCTGCAAAGCCCAGAAACTAATCCGATGGGGCTTTTCTGTTTTACTTTTGAAAGTCTAGGCACCCCTGGGGGGAAGAAAGTGATGCTTGCCCTTAGTAATTCAGGCAAAAGGCACAGTGGACATTTCACAGCGCTCAGGTTGCTCACTTTGCTTAACCTTATAAAAAATTTAGTAGCCTGGTGGGGTTGAAATACCCCTGAACTTCCAAAATTTTCTCCCCACTGCTATTGTAGTTACTAATGAGGAAATGTCAGCCTTTATTTATGGTGCCACAACATTATACGGTTCCTTCATGAGCTGTATAATTCTGATACTTTTCACCTCATTTAAAAACTTGTTTCAAAGAGACCTTGGATAAATTTTGCAGAGCTGCAGTTGTGAACATGGAGGTGAACTTACTGACACAGCTTCAGCAGATGCTTTTTCTACTGTTCATTAACTTTAGGTCTGCTGCCATCAGAATTATATAAGGAACATAAAGGACATTAAAGAAAAAAAAATGACTCATGCAATTTGATTTCTGCTGTGTCATAGCTCACTGTTCTGCTCTTTGTACCTCCACAGGCTGGCAATCAGACAGACTATTGAGGTCACAGTACAGAAATGAATGGCAAGGGTTCAAAGTTGAAAATGCAATTATCTTTCCCCCTTCCAAACAGAATTGCAAGAGCAGCATCGCTGAGGCTGTGACAGAAAGCTCCTTCCAGCTTTTATTCTGTTTGGTTTGGCAAAGGTGCTCTTCCCTCTGCTTTCCCTGTTCCTTCCCCATTCCCACCCCTCTTCCCTTTCCTTTTCCCCTGCTCTTTTCAACTTCGTGGTGAGGCTTAGAAAAACTTATTTTAGAAAAGGAATATATTGTATGTGTCCAATTTGCAACCATTTAATCCCTCATTTTATGTTCATGTCACATAGGGTACTTGAATCTTCAGATACTTCTTTTCTTCAGTTTTATGGCTATTAACTTAATCTGAACTTTCTCTTCTTCAGGATATGAAACATGCTAAAATCAGTAACTAAGACAACAGGGTTTTTTTGTTTTGGGTTTTTTTTGTGAGTTTTTTTGTTTGATTGGTTGGGGTTTTTGTTTTGTTTTTTCATTTCTGCTGCAGTTTATGAGCTTGGGGGAGCAGAAAGAGGGGGAAACGGTGAAACGACGGAATAAATCCTTATAAAACCAATATTTATCCATATGGCAGAGAAACAAGCAAGTGTTTGGTTTTATCTAAGTAACAAGACAGGCATTTCCCATATGCCTATTGGACTGCTGTAAAAGAATGCAACCTGGAGATTGCAGGTGCTTCAGTGAGTGAGCTTTGAGTACAGGAAGCCTGCAATTGTTGAGGGTGGTGCAAATAAGCAGATAACACAAGGCACAAGAGGAAAGACTTTTTTTGGGGAGCTTCCCAGAAAACGCATTTCAGAAAAAAGCTACTGTTACTTGAATTTCAAACACGCTGCTTCATTACTGTCGGTATGTTGATGAATTTTTCATTCTTTCCCTCCCCTAATTTATGTTTTCCCATTTGTTTTTGAATTAATCTATATTCAGTGCCATTTACATTCCTACAGCAAGTCTCTCAAATATTCATTAGTTATTAAATTGCATTTCCTAGATCAATCAGGTGCTAATTGCACTTCTTTTGGAAGACCTCATCCAGCACTATCAACAGAGCTGTCCTGCCACTGTAACTCCATTCAGTCTAGTGGAATAGTTTCTAGTTTATTCCAGGGAAACTGCAAAGACAAGCAGACATATAATCTCTTTTGGACCAGGGTCCTTAAGGAATGTTCATGCTAACAGATCAGGTGTTACAAAACAGAAATCCTAGGCATAATATGAGCATACTGCTTGAGAAGAGTGATGCTGAAAATGAATTTAAAAAAAAAAAATATATATATATATAAAATAAGTTACTGGATTGGAAACTTTTAATAACAAACTTTAATAAGAAAAACTATGAATAGAACTATTTAAAGCCTCACCTTTGCTTTGAAGCTTAAACTCCCCAGTTACATTAGGATGCAGAACCTGTGTGTCCTCTCTTGGCAAAAATCGCTCTGAAATCATCTCAAAAGTGTTTAAATGCAGGTAATAGAGGAGGAGTTTTACATAATAGACCTTTTCACCCCAGCTCAGCAGTTGGAGTCTCATGAAGACCTTGCTTCTAGGTTAGAATGTTTTAATTTTTTATACTAGAAAATTGATTAGAATGCTTTAATTTTTTTTACTAGAAAATTAAACTGAAAATTCATATAGCAGAGAAATGTGTGAGCCCTGAGCCAATAGTTTGTTTATTTTTCAATAAAGAATATTCATCATGTTAAAGAAATTGTAAAAAGGTGTTTTAATATGTACTTTAAAGTGGTCACAGTTAGAACAGTATCAATCCTCTTGACAACAGGAAGAATTCAAGGTCTTGTAATGACAGGACAAGAGGCAATGGGTTTAAACTGGCAGAGGGGAGATTTAGACTGGATGTTAGGAGGAAGTTCTTTCCAGTGAGGTTGGTGAGACACTGGCACAGGTTGACCAGGGCGGTGGTGGCTGCTCCCTCCCTGGAGATGTTCAAGGCCAGGTCAGAGGAGGCCTTGAGTGACCTGTACTAGTGGGAGGTGTCCCTGCCTATGTCAGGCGGCTGGAACTGGATGATCCTTGAGGTCCCTTCCCACCTTACCATTCTATGATTCTATGATTCTAATACCTTCAGAATTTTTAACAGAATTCCTTCAGAATTTTTAACCCCAATGGATGTGGATCACTTCTGAGTGCTCAGAGTGACAGAGTTCTGTAAGGCTAACAGTGCTCATTTAAGAACCTGTACATTTCCAGGTACTGCTTTCAGTTGCAGACTCAGTGCCACTGCATTGTGAAACTTTTATGTTCAGTGAAACCATTAGCAACCAGCTTGGTTTGAACTGTATTGCTGCCTGTGTGGCAGAATAGAGACATATCAAATAAATCACCCTATCTTTCCTTTCAATCATTGCTCTCAGGTTCTTAGGGGACACACAGATCGGAAACGAACAAGTAAAAGGAAAGAAGGAGAAATAAAAAATTCAGGTCTGTTAATGCTCATAAATCCCCAGGCTTTTCTACAGATTAAAGGCTCAAGCTAAGGGGATAAACTTAATCTTAAATTTAAGACAAGTCACTTTTCTTTTCCACACGGCAATATTTTTTGTAGCAATAAATAAACATTCTTCCACACATTCTTCTAAACATTGCCTATGTTTAGTGATCCTTGCAGAGCATTTGTCAAAAAGTCTTTGAAAGCTGCACTTATTCTCACACTCCTCGCAGAAGTCCACGCTGCTGAATATTCAGAGACACAAAATGGTACAATAGGTGGAAGACAGGCAGGTAAATAAATTATTTAAAAGGAACAAGCATTTACTGTTGCCACTCAAACTTGGGCAAAGGCAGATATGATGTAACTGTAATATAGATTGCATGGCTCATCGGGATCCTGATGGCTGAGCAAAACTTAATGAACAGAGGGAGCTGGTTACAGCCTTGACAGTGTTTGGCATAAAAATCTTCAACGAATCAATATATGAATAGCTGAGTTAATTTGTGGACAAGGATGCTTAGGAGAACATTTCAATTCTTGGTGCAGCTTTCACTTTTTAAAAAGAATTCATATAGCGTTTGCAACTCTCTTACCCACAATGCAATGTACTTTACTCATTATATTTAAATTTACCTCCTCCAGAATGGTTTTAAATTGGATATTAGTTTAGATTGAAAAACACACACCTCAGATTTGAACCACCACACCAGATCTAATTTTGTGTTTGAATTGCATTTCCCAGAAGCCTGAGAGTGTTAAATTCTGAGATATTAGTGTTAGCGTGGCTGCAGCCTTTGCACACTAGGGAATTTCAGGAAAAAATTCCCAGCTGTGTTAACATTGGTTCAGCTGTGTCAGCGGGAGCTTGAGGATTTGATCATCCTTCCACTTCTAATATAGAAGAGAACTATGCGAATTGACATTATTCACTTATTTTTCTCTTTATTTCTTATTCTTTTTTCTTTTTCTTTTTCATTTTCTTTTTTTCCTTTTTTCTTTTTCTTTTTCTTTTTCTTTTTCTTTTTCTTTTTCTTTTTCTTTTTCCTTCTATTTTTCTTTTTCTTTCTCTTTCTATCTTTCTTTTTCTTTCTCTTTCTCTTTCTATTTTTCTTTCTCTTTATTTTTATTTATCTTTCCCTTTTCCTTTTCTTTCCCTTTTCCCTTTACCTTTCCATTTTCCTATTTTCTTCATTTCTATTTTTTTTTTTTTCTTCCAGGTCAAAACCTACATTCCTTCATGAGTAGCACTTCCTTGATCAGTGGCAACTGCCAAATATATTTTCAGATGACCCAGATGCTCTCATAAGGAAATGTTGCCATTTTCCTCACAAACCTGTCATTTTTATGACTTCCTCTATCATACTTCATGATTTCTTTTTCAAAGAAGTGATTCACCATAGGAGAGAATCATAAGGTAGATTAGGCAAATGGAGATATATGTACAATTTTCCAAGCCACCCTCTCCATATACTCAGGGTTTGGAACTAACTGATGTTTTAGATACCCTCCAACCCAAATCATTCTATGATTGCATGGTATTTGAAATACAAGCATTCAGAAAAGGAAACATCTGACTTTCTGAAACCTTTTGCTCTGTGAAAGTCAGAAAATGTGCAAATACCCTGTTGAAAACCGTTTTGATGACTGATTTTTGGCCACTCTTAAAGTCTCTACTATGGCCAGCTGAAATGGTGGCATTATAGCAGTGATCTCTTTCTTAAAATTTCCTCACTAACCCATGGCCAGCGAAATAAATTGTTGTTTGACTACGCTTGAGAGCTTTAAATAATGCAGGCTCACAGCTGCAATCTTTTTAACCCAGCCTCACTGCCTACCTTTACAGCAAGAAAATAAGAAAGCACAGTCATGTTCTGAAATGCTGTTTCCCAGACTGCACTGAATGGACAAAGTGGAGTGAAGAGATGTGATCAAAGAACAGAGGTAACAGAGAGGAAAAGACTCCATTTTGCTCTTGCTTTGCAATCATTTGAAGCCAAGAAGTCCTGACATGGGTCTGTTTGATTCAGTGATGGAAATATCTTTGTTCAGCATTGCATAACATGAAGCTCAGCAAAACAACTGCTGCTGGTGGGGGCCTTATTAAGGTACCACTCTGTGCAATGGGAAGGCAGATGGGAGCCTGGAAGGCTGATGCTGGAAAGCCAGAAGCTACTGCCTACGTGCCCTGTTTCACTGTTCAGTCTGGTGTTTGTCCCCTGGCCCTAAATGTACACAGAGACCTTGCCTGACAACACAAAAAAAATATAAGTTAAAGATCAAGTCAGCAACTTGTGTTACAGCTCATGGAAATTTTCAGGAGATCTTTAATTCCCAGACTGTGCTCATTGTTGTAACAGGAGAGGATCTCCACAGTAAGGACAGATGATCCTAAATAATGTGGTGGATGCAGATTAATCAAATTACAACTTCATGATGAGAGTCCTTAGCAATTTCTTTTGCACTGAGGATCTCTGTGAAAGATGTTTGAGGATTAATAATATGTTTCTGTTAATATTTATAATCACATATCAAAACTCATCAGCCAGGGAAGACAACAGGATGAAAGAAGGACAGTACATGAACCAGAGATACAAAGGGAAAGTGGTGCCTCTTGCTTTTGCTGGTAGCCTTCTCTGCAACTTTGAAAAAGATGCTGCTTAACTCACTTTGCTCCTTCTTCCACCTTCCAAAGGCATTTCTCTAAGTGTAAGTAGTGTAAGTGGTTCCCTGAAGGGCAACTGAATAGCCTTAAGCTGAACATATGTTTACTGGAAGGGATGGGTCTTGGCCTGTGATCTGATTGCAAAATGCATGTGTTACAGTTTGCTTCTATATACAGTCAGTAGACTTTGCTGTATCCCAAATAAGGCAGCACACAATAAACTAATACAGAAAAAACGTGTCTAAGATTCAATAAAGTCGCAAATCCCTACTTTTCTGATAATTTCATTTCATGCCGGCAGAGTGACATTGGTAGAGGTTTTTGAGGTTTTTTTTATGTCTAATGGGCATATCCAGGCTCCTGCCAAACATACTGTGTGCCAGATGAGCTGCTGCCAGGTTAGAAACTTCGAGTACTTGGTTATCCAGAGGAATAAAAGAGTTTGCTCTCAGCCTGTGTTTTGCAATTGATTAACAGATTCATTGCTATCTTACAGAGTAGCTGCCTCAGTCAAAGAACACCTTCAATGCTATCCAAACCTTGGAGATGGATCCAAATGTCCCTATTACATAGAGTTTCCATTCCAACCTCAGATCACAGGATGTTAGGGATTGGAAGAAATCCAAAGAGATCATTGAATCCAACTCCCGTGCCAGAGCAGGACCATACAATCTAGCTCAGGTCACAGAGGAACACATCCAGAGGGGCCTTGAAAGTCTCCAGAGAAGGAGACTCCACAGTCTCTCTAGGGAGTCTACTCCAGTGCTCTGTGACCCTCACAGTAAAGAAGTTCCCTCTTGTATTGAGGTGGAACCTTTTGTGCTGCAGCTTCCATCCGCTGCTCCTTGTGCTATCCTAAGCAAGTGAGCAGAGCCTATCCTACCTATCCTGACCCCCAGCCCTCAGATATTTATAGACATTTATTTAATCTCCTCTCAGTCTTCTCCAGACTAAGCAGCCCCAGGTCCCTCAGCCTCTCCTCACCAGGCACTGCTCCAGTCCCCTCATCATCCTTGTAGCCCTAGCCCTCTGCTGCACTCTCTCCCGCAGATCCCTGTCCCTGTCAACTGGGGAGCCCAAGACTGAAGGCAGTACTCAAGATGAGGTCTCAGCAGGGCAGAGTAGAAGGTAGGGAGAACCTCCCTTGATCTGCTGGACACATTCTTCCCAATACACCCCAGTGTTCTCTTTTGGATCCAAACAAACACCAGGGTTTCACTTGAAAGATAAGATGCCACAGTCATGAGCACAGGGAACAAGCCCTAATAGAGTTTGACAAAACAAGAGAGGAGAAGTGCAGTTTTCTGTGACTACATGAATTGGAATTTAATCAGAGACATAAAATATAATCTAATGCAAAAAGACAATACCTTGTTTGGACTTGGACCAGGTCAGAAAAGCTTTTAAGAACATTTACCCCACTTAAAACACAGTTTTCCATTCCTTGTTTCCTGAAGCTAACTTTATGAACTGTGACAATAAAGGACTCAGACAACAATTAACAGTCATTAAATGTGACACTGAAAGAGCCTACCTGAAAATGTGGTGTGCAATTCTGCAAAGACCTTCCTATAAAATAGGAATAGTTTAAAATGCAGGATATTTTGGGTCAATAACAAATTATTTTCAGGATATTTTGGGTCAGTAACAAATTATTTTCAGGAAAGTAGAAAACTGGGGAAAAAAAAGTTTTATATCACTTTTTTTTTTTTTTAATTTGTGTTCATGTTGGATTCAATTTAAAAAACCAAACAACAACAAGAACAACAACAACAAAATAACCAACCCCCCAACAACAAAAGCCATGATACCATGATTGTTTGGAGCCTTTTAGACCATTCTTAGCTATGATTTTGAATGGAAAATTGAGAAGCTTGAATTACTAAGCGACATGGCCACATATGTTGATTGTTTTCTCATGAGTTTTATGGCAGGTGCCTTTTGGCAACACAGACATGGACTTAAGAAAATATTTTCGTTTCATCAGATCATCAGTTTTCAGGGGAAAATGGTTTACCTAAATGTTGTCACTGTACTCCAGTCAGAAGCATCAGTATATATATAACCAATATGACAATGTCATCAGTTTCACCTCAAATCAGGTTCTTATGAAGTAGGCCTTTTAAATAAAAAGATATTTGGAGGGTATTTATTGATGCCTTATAAGAGTTTGTACTTTAAGTGATGTTATTACTTATACCTATCCTCTGGACAAGTGTTCTCAAACCCTGCCAATCTTCTCAAGGTTATCAGAAGTATTCTTTCATGAAGTAAACACTGTTCTTTGGTAGATACTATTATTCATATATGTGAAGTTTGCATCAACTGTGTTATTTCAGCAGCTAAAAATTTAGGTGGGAGATGCTGCTTGGATACAACTGCCCTGTGGGATCTGGAGCAAATCATCCTACAGCGCTGCTTTTCCACTGACAAGGTCAAGTCTTTGAGAAGAAATTGTCTTTCACACTGTATATGTGTATTGCCTTTCAGCTGAGACCTCCAGATGCTACTGCAATACAAAGATTAAATAGTAGCATTATCTGTTGAGCAGTGAGTAGTGCATGTGTGGCAATGAGACATCCGTTTGGGATGAGGAGGAGAAGCAGGGATATTAAATCAGCTTCCCAAGATCATGTAATTCATTATCACCAGAGGAAGGATAATGAGTGCAAGATGAGGGGTTGACCTGCTGGAAAACAGCTCTCTGGAGAAGGACCTGGGAGTTCTGCTGGACAAGTTCAGCATGAGCCATCAGTGTGATCTCATGGCTAACAAGGCTAATGCTGTCTCAGGGAGCATTAAGAACAATGTGGCTGGCAGGTACAGAGAGGTTCTCCTCCCCTCTACTCTGCCTTAGCAAGGCCACATCAGAAGTTTTGTGTCCGATTCTGGGCTCTCCAGGTCAAGACAGAGTCATGTGAGGGATTATGGAGGTCCAGGGGACACGGAACTATTGGAGCAAGTCCAGCATCCATGAAGATGCTCAGAGAGCTACAGCAGCTCTGCTGTGAAGGCAGGCTGAGAGAGTTGGGGCTCTGCAGCCTGGAGAAGAGAAGGNCTTCAAACCTAAACCATTCTGTGATTCTGTGATCTCTTGGCCATCTGCCTCTGCCGATCTCAGGTCCTGCCCAAGGCTGAGAGACCTGGGGCTGTTTAGACTGGAGAAGACTAAGAGGATATCTCATAAATGGTTATTAATACCTAAAGGGGAAGCATCAAAAGGATGGGGTCTGACTCTATTCAGTGGTGCCCAGTAGCACTGCAAGAGAGCAATGGGCAGAAACTGCAACACAAGAGATTGTCTGAACATGAGCAAAAATTTTCCTGTGAGGGTGATGGGGCACTGGAGGAGGCTGCCCAGTGACGTTGCGGAGTCTCCTGTGAAGGCTTTAAAACCCTGCCTAGATGTGTTCTTGTGCAGTGTGCCCTGGGTGAACCTGCTTTAGCAGGGGGATTGGACTAAGATCATCTCCAGAGGTGCCTTCCAGTCCCTGCCATTTTGTGGTTCTATGATTCTGCTGTGGATCAGGAGCCATTCCCAGTTAACTCTCCTGAAAAATGCTCACTTCTACAGGATAAGTGAGGTACACATAAGGACATGTGACGTCTTCTGCCAGTTGGGCTCAAAGGCACAGGTTTGTCCTAGACATGTTTAATCTTCTCATGCAGTTGCTAATACTTTCAAAAGTACTGAGCTCAGCCCTGCATCTGTGACACTTTGAAGGTCAGACCACACCTCGAGTACAGGAAGGTTTCCATTTTTAAGTTCATTGTGTTGGTCAGAGGATTGCTTCTCTACCTCCTTACAGTTTAGCTTCACTTTCTGTTGGAGACGTCTCTCAGCCAGAAAGGAGCTACTTCATCCCCAGGGCGGACGTGGCCGTTCTGCTCCTTATGCACCATGTGGTACAGTGGTAACTGGAGCCGACCTTAGCTGTGCAGTGCTCCTCTAACAGAGTCCTCGTGTGTGCTCTGACTGTTGTCATCCTCAGGCAGTTGCTTGGCAACACCAGCATCTTCAATACTCACTCGCCAGGCATTAGGTAATAAACTCAGCAACGAGGCTCCAGCTAGCTAATTTCCTCTGCCGTTTGCTGCAGAAGATAAAGCCAATCTGCCCTATCTTAGTGATGTGTCTAAACAACTGCCTGAAGACATTCTTCTGTTACAAATTGAATTCCTCTGTTTCAACTGACAGGTCCTTTACCCCTAGTCAGCTGTCTCATGTTTGGGCACACACAGAGAGACTGAGCACCTAAGGAACTGCTGTTGCTGTTTGCTCCTCAGCATACCAAGGAGTGAGTTATCTGGCTATCAGCGACTGTGCCTGGTGCTCTGCAAGAGGCAAACTGCAGCTGGTGTCTGCTGGGCACAAATGAGCAGGACGAACTGAGCTCTGCCCGAGGATAAGTCACTATCACAGTTCCCGACTGGGATGACGATATTGGTGGAAAAGGTGAAACATTTGCAGGACATCCATTTAATGAGTAAAAGTCTGGCATAAGCCTCCTTCCTTCTTTCTCACAAAAAGCACTACGTCATTGCTGGAAAAAGTCAGGACAGAATCAGTAGCCCAGGACTTGTCCCATCTCCAGTGTTTTTGGTAAGCAGAGGACAGGAAACTACTAGAGTCCAATGCAGGGCCACAAGGATGATTAGGAACTGAAATATCTCTTATGAGAAGAGGCTGTGACCTGGAGGTCATTAGCCTGAAAAGAGAAGACTGAGAAATGCACAGAAATACCTAAAGCGTGGAGATTGTGAGGATGAGGATGAGTTCTTTTCAGTGGTGACAAGGGGTACCAGGTACAAACTAGAACAACTCATTTGAAGAAGGAGAAACTTTACTTTGAGGGTGCCAGGGCACTGGAACAGGCTGCTCAGAGAGGTTGTGGAGTATCCTTCTCTGGAGGCTTTCAAAACCTACCTGAATATATTCCTGTTCTTATTTTAATAGGAGTTTGGACTAGATAATCTCCTGAGGTCCGTTCCAATTCCTGCCATTCTATGATTCTGCAATTCTAAAATGGAACTAATTGATCACCCTCACCCTCTAACTATTTAAACTACCTAGAGTGCTCTGTGACTTCTCATGGTAGGACTTCATGATGCTATTTTGTGCTCGATGTTGTCATTGGATAATGCAATACACTTAATTTCTGAACATACTTGAGACACACATAGAGACAAAAGGTGCATACTCTGCCTACAGCACAGAATAAATAAACTGAGTAGCAGCATAGATGAAATTAATATAAGTACATAAAAAGACATCTAGACTGAGTTCCTCGCTGGACTTTTTCATGCATTAGTGGGGAAGAAAGGTGAACTATCTTAAACAGAAACCTATCTGTGCTTCCTAACCACAGAGAGGGCCTAAATGAGGACTGGAGACTGAACATCTAACCTTAAAATATCTAATGTTAGATGAGCTGAATCCTATCCAAATTTCTGTAGATAATGTACCACTCTTTGGCTGTGTCAAACTCTTTCTGAGAAAGGTCAGATGAGCAAAAGAGAGAATAAAGATTAGTTAGATAGCTGCTACACATCACAGCTTTCACAGAGACAGATAAGCAATTTATTATCTGTCTGATTTTCTGGCTCCACTGCGAACAAACACCTGGAATTTTGGGACAGAATACATTTAAATTGGGTCAAATGAATCAATTCTGACTCTGAAGATGGATGAGATCTTCACATGCAGGCAAAGGCTTCCTGGTGAAAGACTCAGTTTTGTTGAGATTCTGGGTTTTATGTATTTATGTAATGCCTAAGGACTTAAGAACTGCTGTGCTGGATCAGATGGAACGTTTATCCCTGTTTCTCTATCTAGCAGTGACCAAGAACAGGTGTCTAGGAAAAAAAACTGCAGGAGTTACAATGCATAGCAGCCAGAAACATAAGGACTTGTTTGGTCAGCAGCTGTATAGATATGGTTGTGCTTGGAAATCCAGAGTAAATTTTCTTCCTACCATGAACTGTGCCCATTCTGTGGGCTGGATGATCTCCACTCTGTTGGATCTGTGGGTTTTAGCCTGGCAGGGTTTCATTTTACAGTCTGAGTTCATAAGAGATACCTATTCTTCCCTGTTACACAATTCTAAGAAAATATTTGAGGATGCAGGTTGCTGTGTAAATGTCAGGTATTGCTTTCACTAACATAAATGTATCATTGTGACAGCTGTTTTGATATTCAAGCTAAACACAAGGAAAATGTACAGCCCAAGATTTTTCTAAGTGTGCTTTGCAGTGATTTCCCATTGCTCGCTCGAGAGCATGAACACAGCCATGAAAAGCTGAGGTGATGAAAAGAAAGCTAACACCTTCAAATATTGATGCTAGGACATGTGTTGCCAGCACAGCATTTCTCTCGTGACATTGAAGTGGCATAATTTAAGTCCTGAGAGGCGCTGAGATTGAAAGGTGCAGTGATTTCAGAATGAAGGGTACTTCAGAGCTCAGAGATCTTTGATGCCCTCATCTTTCATCCCAGAGCAGGAAGAAAGTCAGCCCCTCCCCATGCAGCATATATCCAGAGAGATTTGTAAAAGAAACAAGTTTCACAGGCAGCCCCAGTGGTGGGTGACTGAGCATCGCAGCTTGTAGCAGATGAAGGGAAATGTCAAGCCCTGTCAGTGCTCTATTTATGAGGATGGACAGCAACCTGTGTCTGTGCAGCCCAGTAGAAATGAAGTGTCATTTAAATCACTTATGTACTGAAATAAGCAACTTTGTTGGCAGCTACTTGCTACCTTTCAAGTGTTCCACCAGTTTTGGAAACCAAGAACCATCTCTGACAATGGGTTTATAACCACAGTTTCCATTTACTTGTCGAGCACCCACAGGTAAGCTCGAAGCTGTTTCACACAAACCCCCTGGTGAGTCCATGGGTTCCAATGGGAGATTCACTGGGGTGAGGAGGGAAATTTCTGAGATTTTGTATTTATTAGACTTGATTTCTGGCAAAAAAATAATAATCTTACCAGACAAGACTTGAATCTTAGAAGAGCAGGAAATAATTTCTTACAGAAGCGAAAGGAAGGAAGAAGGACTAGGAGGAGACTTTTTGATGTCCTTGTTGTTGGAACAATGCCATCACGAGGAGCACAAGGTTTGAGGCCAGAGTGGAAAAGAACACAGTCATTCAAAATTTGAAAGGCAGGGACAAAAATACTGAACTAGTGCATGAAAGGCAGTGCCAGTAGAGGAATTTTGTGCCTTGGTTGATGAGGAAGAGACTCCATTGTACTATTTGCAGTTTGAATGGAAGGGAGTGGCTGAAATTACTCACAGCAGAGCTGTTTTCTATCGCTGTTCTTGCAATTACCAGGCTTTCCTTTCACTTCAAATTGACTCTGCACTTTTTCTTAGTGACATCATGGATGACATTTTTTTTTTCACAGTGAGATCAATAATAGACAATACAAAGTGACACAAAACATAACCATCCTTAGAAAGTCAGAAGCAAGTGAAAATCTAGTTTAATTTACATTGTATACTTTGATAACCTATCTACTCTGTCCTTTTATTGATAATAGGACAAAGCATGACACAACACAGCATGTGGCAGAAGAATGAGAAACATGTACTGCTATATTGGCTTGTGAAGGCAGCGTAGTCTTCGTTCTAGATGCAGTTTTGTGGGTCTTGATCTTGGTTTTGAGAGAGGGCCAGGTCTGCAAAGATAATTGTATGGTCTCGGTCTTAATTTGGGCAAGCACATGCCTAGTTTGCACACATAAGTTTGTACACATGAGCTTAGACCATAATAAAACAAGAAAAGTGGACAAAGTTCCCCACCTTTGCCATCTTCTGTCATGGGAATGCGAGCCAGCATACGAGTTGACATAGTGATTTGACTTTTGAAAGTTGCTAATTACATCCCCTTGAAATAACTCTCCTCAGAGGTTCACCCAATGGGGCAAGGAAAACTTTGCAGTCTAGCACACTGCTGCTAACATCTGCACGTGTCAGTCTGTTGCAGTCCTGGCAGCTGATTTCAGACAAGGAGGAAAGTGTCACAGTTGCTCCATAGTAACTCTGTAGTCCCTTTATCACCCTAGGATCTTTCAGAGTTAATTAGCAAGGGGCAGAGTGCATTGACTAACACTGCAGTAGGATAGTTGGGTGAGAGCGTAGACATTTGCTGTGCTGCTTTTCCAGGGTCTTGCTGTGCTGTTTGCTGTTTTGTTTTCATGCTCCAGGAGTTACTTTTTTGCCCACTCCCACAGACTGTGCCTCACTGTTTTGTACCATTGGCTGAAACAATGACTTAAGGCTGGATACTACCAAGGATTTTATACTCTCACACTGTCTTAAGATTTTTGTAGCCATCATAATGTGACACAGCCCATATGTGATATTGCAAATATAGCTAAAAAAAAGTACTTACCATGCAGAAAATCACTAATACATGAGTTCCA
>VWYK01044851.1:45298-62489 GCA_013399775.1 Semnornis frantzii | reverse complement strand
CCCAGGGCCTGTTCCTCAGGGCTGCTCTCAGCCATTCCCCACCCAGCCTGCAGCTGTGCTTGGCATTGTGCCTCCCCAGGTGCAGGACCTTGCACTTGGCCTTGTTGAATGTCCTGAGGTTGGCCTGGGCACAGCTCTGCAGCCTGTCCAGGTCCCTCTGGATGGATCCCTGCCCTCTAGCAAGTCGACTTCCGTGGTACCAACACAGACCTAGAGAGTGATGGTTGAAAGCAAGCAGGAAAAGCTCTTAGGATTTTCATTTGGCTAAGAGTGATTTAAGGAAGGGAAAAAAAATCATTTCCTTATGGCATGTCAGTAGAGAGACATAAAGGTGAGAGTGAGAGCAGGATTTTGGAAAACATAATAGCAAAATTTATTTCAGTAACACTGAAATATAAATCTCCTGTTGCCTGTGGCACAGTTGAAAGTTAAAATACTGGTTTCCAATCTTAGAATTTACATAAGTGAACCTTTTCAGCTTTACAGCACTGTTACAGGCTTCCTTTCTGAGCTGCAGATGACAGGAGCAGGAGTGATAAGCTTCTTTAAAAACCCAAAACAATCAATTCTCTCTCAGGAATCACCCAGTTTGTTTGCTTTCAAACCTGCTTCATTTAGGACTGAAGATTGATCTGCTTATTCTTTTCAACCCTTCATGCATAAGTCTCTTGCAGGGTCTTTTTTTATATCCCACTGTTTGTCTAGTGCAGGGGGGGAAAAAAAAAGGGAGAAAATGAAAATCAGATGTGGCTGCTAAAGAAACACCTCCAACCCTTTCAGTTCTTGTGTGTATTGTGGAACAGAAAAGGAAGAGAATATCTGCTAGAGCAAGCTAGACCTTAAGCTAATAGTTTTATGCCCCTGGGTGGTGCTTTGGCTAAGTGACTAAAACAACAGAAGACACAATCCTGATCTCCAGAGTGAGTGTTTGCAGAGTTGCTGCATCCCAGGCTGGGTAGCAGGAATGGGAGGAGCTGCAGTGCCAGATGCAGAGTTCATCACCTGCAGCACTTCTGCTCACAGCTGTGCCATCTCTTTGTGGTAGTTTTGTTTAGGAAATAAGATGTTCTGATGGCTTCTGGTGTTAAAGCATGAGTGTCCCTCAGAAACAAGGTGGGGTTTAGGTCTTGGCTTTGCTGACCAAGAGTCTGGTAAACAACTCTTTGTCATTCAGCTGAGGGCAGGGCTTTTTCTGCTCTCCTTATAGCTGGCAGGGCAGGCCTGGCACTGTGTTCTCTCAGCAGTGTGTTTGTGGAAGGAGTTGGATGTGCTAGAGCTGGAGGCAGAGCTGTAGAGTTTGATGTAAAGGAACTCCTCAGTAAACTGGGAAGACAAGACCTTAAAAGCAGAGTGGGAATTGCTTCTCTTACTTTGCCACTGATCCTTTCTTGCCCAGCGAGGCCACAGCCTGCTGTCTGGCTCTGTGTCTGTTCAAAGTGGCACTTTGTGAATTGAAGCCTTATCTAAATGTGACTTTCTTGGCTTTCTGACACAGTTTAGTGGACCAGCAGAGGAGAAGCTGAAACATGCAACTGCCACTTTCTGCAGTAACCAGCCCTTTGCTCTAGAGGTCATCAAGTCACGGCAGAAGAAGGATTCTCGCTTCCAGACCTTCGTGCAGGTGAATTTTGTGCAAGACTTTTGAGTTGCCTGAGGATGTGGCTGGTGGCCAGCACAGCATAATGAATGGTTGTAGCTGAAGCTATTAAAATGAATGATGTCACATCTACCATTGTCTTGAGGTTGGGATTGTTTCCAATCCTGTATTTATCTCTTGCTAACCATTTCTGGAGGGGGAGGAGCCTTTAGTTCTGGGGAACACAGAATGTGCAGGCCAGGATGTGCTGCCCAGGCAGGAGATGGTATCTCACTTAGGGTGGATGGTTCCCAAGGGTGAGTACTTTAGTGGGGGAAACTGCTGGCCAGAAGAGGAGATGGTGGACACCTGTTCTGCCTGCCAGGAAAGGGGCTTGTGGCAACTGTGGGGAGAGAACATTATGTTCATTAGCAGAGGCTGGGAGGAACTTCAGTAATAGAAGGGTTGAGATTGTACTGCAAAATGTGATGGGGTTTTGCTGTCATGTCAAAGCCTCAACTGATGTCTTCCCTGTGTGGTGGTGACTGAGATTGATTGGAGATGGGACCAGGCCTCTAAGAAGTAATGAGGGAAGGAAGCTGCTGATTTTGTGATGAGCCTTTGCCGTGTGTGAGTGAGTGCACATGGAGAGGGAAATGTGTTGTCTGAGTGATAGATCTTGGCATTTCTTGTCTTGTATTTAATTACTGAAAAGTGAAGTAATGGATGTTTATGTGATGAATAGATGTTAACACCTTCAGGTAATTAAGGTCTTAATAAAAATGACAAATGCAGTTATTGTGGTGTTTAAATTTAGGATGCTGAGAGCAATCCCCTGTGCCGCCGGCTGCAGCTGAAGGATATCATACCCAAAGAGATGCAGAGGTTGACTAAGTACCCTCTGCTGCTGGATAACATTGCCAAGTACACAGGTAAAGCCTTGCCACTGGGGTTTGTGCCTTCATCTCAGCAGCTTTTCTACACAAATGGGGGTTTGAGACATGTGTTGAAGAGCAGCTCGATTTTATGGGTCACTCTGTTTCCCTGTGCCCTCACTCTGCCTTCTGCACAGGAGAGCAGGTTAAAAAAAGTAATCATTTGAAAAAAAACCCAATCATAGAATGACTTAGCTAGCAAGGGACCTCAGGGATCAGCTACTCCAACTCCCCTGCTGTGGGCAGGGAAGCCTCTCACCTAGCCCAGGTTACTCAAGGCCTCATCCAGCCTGGCCTTGAACACCTCCAGGGAGGTGGCATCCACAGCCTCCCTGGGCAACCTGTGCCAGTGCCTCCCCACCCTCACTAAAGAATTTCTTCCTAATGTTCAGGCTAAATGTCCCCTTTTCAGACTTCATTCCCCTTTGCCCTATCACTCCAAGCCCTCCTAAATAGTCCCTCCCCAGCTTTCTTGTAGCCCCCTTCAGGTACTGGAAGGCTGCTCCAGGGCCTCAGGGCCTGCAGGACAACCTGCATCATCTCCTGTCATGAATCTGGGTTTGGCATTTCACTTTTCAGTGCAGTGCTTTTGTTGACAACCTGCACTGTCAGCTGAAGGTCTCAGGTTTGAGGTCAGCAAGCAGCTCTACATTTCTGCCTTTTGGAACCTTTAATTGAAAGAGTTGTTGCTTTTTTTTTTTTTTTTCCTCTTGCAGAACTTCCTGAAGAGAAAGAAAAAGTGAAGAAAGCAGCAGACCACTGTCGTCAGATCCTTAACCATGTGAACCAGGCTGTCAAAGAGTCTGAGAACAAGCAGGTAAGAGGGGAACAGAGTGAGCATCAAGGGTTGGGGAGGAGGGAGCTGAAGGGCAGCAAGCAAGACATCTGGAGTGCCTCTGCTGGTGACTGTGTTGTGATTCAAAGCTCTTTTGTGGCACAAGTGTTCATTCCTGACAGAGAAGGAATCCCAGGCAATTTGGGAATGTGTGGCAGTATTCCTGACTGCCTGCCCTCTGGCACTGGTGAGCTGTGCTGATCAGTGACCTCCTGTCTCCCATTTTCTGCAGCACTTAGAGGATTATCAGCGTCGCCTTGACCTGTCCTACTTGAAGCAGTCTGAGGACCCCATGATGGATGAGTTCAGGGTGAGTGGCACTGTTAGAGCAATCTCTGTGTAAGTAGTGACTGCAGCCCTGTGCTCTTGGGGGCTCAGTGTCTGTGGAATCACAGAAGCTCAGTGGTGGTTGTTGAAAGGGACTTCTGAAGGTTAACAGCTTCACAGATTGCTTCAACCTGGAAAGGACCCTCAAAGGTCATCTTGTCCAAACTCATCTTGTCCAAGCCCATCTTGTCCAAGCCCATCTTGTCCAAGCCCATCTTGTCCAAGCCCATCTTGTCCAAGCCCATCTTGTCCAAGCCCATCTTGTCCAAACCCATCTTGTCCAGCCCCTGCAGGCAGCAGGGACACCTCCAACTAGAGCAGGCTGCACAGGGCCACATGGAGGCTGATCCTGAATGTCTCCAGGAATGGAGCCTCAACCTCATCCCTGGACAACCTGTTCCAGGATTTCACCACCCTCACTGTGAAGAACTTCCTCCAAATGTCCAACCTAAACCCCCAAATTTTCCTTTCTTGTTCCAAATAGGTGTTCCAGTAGGTGCCTTGGAGGTGTTGAAGGCCAGGTTGGATGAGGCCTTGAGCAATCAACTCTAGTTGAGAGGTGTCCCTGCCCATAGCAGGGAGGTTGGAGTAGATGATCTCTAAGGTCCCTTCCAACCTAAACCAGTCAATGATTCCATGAAACAGCTGCTGCACAGGGACACTTCTCTCTTTCCTCTTGCATCTTTTCCTCATCATTTGGTCTCTAATCACTGCCTGTGTTTTGTATAGATTCTCTGTTACTTATTTATCACATCCCTGTCCACCCCAAAGGGTACCAAAGAATTTTTTCATGCAGACTTTTTTTGTCATGGATCCTGCCACAAATAAACTTGCAGACATGGAGTGAGGAAATGGAGAACTTACTGGAAGTTAGGAAATCTTGCTGTCATTGATTGTAGACTCTGAGACTTGAAAGGGATGACTTGTGAAAACTGTGGCTGCTGCTTGCCTGCAGATCTAAATGTCACAGGCACTGGAATGACTGAAGAATCCATTGACATTCTAAAGTCCACCAGATCAGTGGAAAGATTTGTGTATCAGCACAGCATTCCATAGGCACACTTGACTTGCAGATCAGGTGCTGGAGCATTAACCAGTTGTGATCCTGGAACTGCAAACTTTCTATGGGGTATTGGAAAAGCTCCTAGGAATCAGCTGGCATCCTGGTGCTGTGGTAGGGAAACTCTACCCTGTAAGCCCCAGCATCTGCAAAAGAGCAGTGGCAGAGGAAGAGTGATAATACTCAGGTGCACAGATTGCATGGAGTTGGAAGGGACCCTCAAAGCTCACCTTAGAATCACAGAATGGTAAGGTTGGAAGGGACCTCAAGGGTCATCCAGTTCCAACCCCCTGCCATAGGCAGGGACACCTCCCACTAGCACAGGTCACTCAAGGCCTCCTCCAACCTGGCCTTGAACACTTCCAGGGAGCGAGCACCCACAAGCTCCCTGGNTGTGGAGCACAGAAGCACAGAATGTGATCAAAGATCACATTCTGTGCTTCTGTGCTCCACAACCTCCCTGGGCAGTCTGTGCCAGTGTCTCCTCACCCTCCCTCTCTGTGCTCCACAACCTCCCTGGGCAGTCTGTGCCAGTGTCTCCTCACCCTCCCTCTCTGTGCTCCACAACCTCCCTGGGCAGTCTGTGCCAGTGTCTCCTCACCCTCCCTCTCTGTGCTCCACAACCTCCCTGGGCAGTCTGTGCCAGTGTCTCCTCACCCTCCCTCTCTGTGCTCCACAACCTCCCTGGGCAGTCTGTGCCAGTGTCTCCTCACCCTCCCTCTCTGTGCTCCACAACCTCCCTGGGCAGTCTGTGCCAGTGTCTCCTCACCCTCCCTCTCTGTGCTCCACAACCTCCCTGGGCAGTCTGTGCCAGTGTCTCCTCACCCTCCCTCTCTGTGCTCCACAACCTCCCTGGGCAGTCTGTGCCAGTGTCTCCTCACCCTCCCTCTCTGTGCTCCACAACCTCCCTGGGCAGTCTGTGCCAGTGTCTCCTCACCCTCCCTCTCTGTGCTCCACAACCTCCCTGGGCAGTCTGTGCCAGTGTCTCCTCACCCTCCCTCTCTCTGCTCCACAACCTCCCTGGCCAACCTGTGCCAGTGCCTCCTCACCCTCCCTCTCTGTGCCCCACCACCTCCCTGGGCAACCTGTGCCAGTGTCTCACCACCCTCACTGTAAAGAACTTCCTCCTATCACTTGAAGCCCTTCTAAACAGTCCCTCCCCAACCTTCCTGTAGCTCCTCTTCAGATGCTGAAGATCTGCCACAAACACCTCTCACAAGATTTTAGTTTGCATGCACAGCTTAATCCTGCTCCATGTTTCTTTTTCCAGCCTGAGTTCATCCTCTCACCTCCAAACTGCAGTTCCCCTCCTAGTCCTCCTCTGACATTCCCATGCCTTCCTCTTCCTTGCATCCACAGAAATCTCAAATGCTGTTTGTTTTGGGTTTTTTTTTTTCCCCTGGTGACAGAACTTGGACCTAACAAAGAGAAAAATGCTTCATGAAGGACCTCTGACTTGGAAGGTTAATCGTGACAAAACTATTGGTGAGTCTCATTCCATCAAGTGCCTTAGCTCTGTGTGTGTGTTTGCTGGGCAGGGAGGGAGCATTTCTGCAGCTGCCAATTGCCATTCTTCCTGCCACCTATACTAATGCCTGTGTGTTTCTCAGAACTGATTAAATTATTCTTGTCAATTCTCAAGTATCATTAAGGCCATGCAGGGACACAGCAGTCAGTCCTGAGATGATCCAATTCCATCTGTAGCTTTCTGCTGTAGTTTTGATGAGGAAGATTTGCAAGCATTGCCTAGAATGGCAGAGCACTGATTGCTGCCTCTGTATGAGTAATCAAAAATGCAGCTTTTTGCTTTTCTGCAGGAGTGTGATACCAAACTATGACTCTTTAACTCCTTCTGGCTTCTTTTGCACTCCCATGCAGATCTCTACACCCTGCTCCTGGAGGACATCCTGGTGCTGTTGCAGAAACAAGATGATAAACTGGTCCTGAAGTGTCACAGCAAAATCTTGGCATCAACAGCTGACAGCAAACACACCTTCAGCCCTATCATCAAACTCAACACAGTTCTGGTTCGTCAGGTGGCCACAGGTCAGTGCAACCAATTGGAAGTGCAGCAGAGGAAGCCCCAGAATGCAGGTTGGATCAGCTGAGGGTAGATGAGTTTTTGTCTAGAGTTGCAGAGTAGAACATGGAAAAATGTGTGGGCTTAGTTCTTGGTTGTCCAACATCTTGCTTTGTATGTATGAGCTGTTTAACTCCTTTGCATCACCAATAAGCACAGCCTGAGTTTTAAATAGATCTCTAAATGGAAGTGCTCTGATTGTATTAGATGAAAGGTACTCCAGAAATTGTTAGGAGGGAAAAGAGGAGAAAAATTGGGTTGGAGAAGACCTAAGATTAGTCCAACCATCAACCTGATTCCACCATGGCCACCAAACCATGTCCCCAAGTGCCATGACCACACCATTCCTGAGCACCTCCAGGGTGGCTCCACCACCTCCCTGGGCAGCCTGTTCCAATCCCTGACCACTCTTGCAGCAAACAGATTTTTCCTGATATCCAGCTGCCTGGATATCCACCTTCCCCTGGCACCACTTCAGGCCATTTCCCCTCCTTCTATCACCTGGTGCTAGAGAGAGCAGACCAAGCCCCACCTCCCTGCAGCCTCCTTTCAGGGAGCTCTGCCCTCAGCCTCCTCTTCTCCAGAGTGACCACCACCAGCTCCCTCAGCTGCTGCTCACCAGCCCTGTTCTGCAGACCCTTCCCCAGCTTCCTTGCCATTCTCTGGGCACACTCCAGCCCCTCAGTGTTTGGGCAGTGATGGTTCTTTTCTTTCAGGACTGACAAATTCCTGGCTGGGGAAAGATGGCTGTAGGTCTGTCAGAGCATTGGAAGGCTGTCTCATCAGTCCTTGCTTCTGCTTGGGCTTGTGCCTAGTTTTAGGCATGTTCAGAAAGCTCTGTGGGACAAGGCATGCAGTTAAAGCCTCCTCTCCCTGTGTCGTTTCAGATAACAAAGCTTTCTTTGTCATCTCCATGTCAGAAAATGGGGCTCATATTTATGAACTGGTGGCACAGACTGTTTCAGAAAAGAATGTGTAAGTAATGGCTTCAGCTTCACCTGCTCTTGGTTTGGTTTCACTTGGGAGACCTTTCACTGTAGTTAACTGTGCAGGTGTCCAGGAGTTTTTTCTCTAAGCTTAGCTGAAAGCAAATCTCCATTGGCCTGTGTAGGAAGCAGCCAGGGTTAGCCTCCCCCTGCTTATGAAAAGCACAAACATTACTGAGCACACACACAGAGGTATGGAAACAAACACCCCACAGGCACACTCAGTGCTTCTGATGTTCCTTGCTGTCTGGATCACCCCAGACTCTTTCCTGACCTCAAAAATCCTTTTATTTACCCTTCCTATCCTGACCTTGTGCAACTGACTGCCAGATAAGTAACTGAAATCCTGCATCTTCATGCAGAACCAGTTGAGCTTTGCAGACACTGATGTTAGTAAGCACCCCAGTGCATGGATTTGATTTCCTAGCTGAAGGCTTTCTGTCCTCTAGGCTAGAAATGCTTTTCTTCTGAAGCACAAGCAGGGCATAGACTTATTTGTATGATTCATAGCAACTCTTCCAGTGTGTCATTGTGGAAACTCTCCAGTAATATGTGAAATTTATATATCAAGTAACTGCCTCACCTGACAAATCCTTCTAAGGCCCTGCCACTCATTCCCTTCTGCAGAAGAGTGTCCTGATGAGGTGAACATTCTGCTCTAACACTTCCCTCGTGGTTGCAGTGTGTTACAGAGGAATTGAATGTCACAGCATTAACATAAAAGAAAGGAGAAGCTACTCCTGTTGATAAGAAAAGCAGTGATAGTATTAGCTGCATTTAAGAGGTGTTGAATAGAGAGGGATTCGTTCTGCTTCATGTCTTGCATGCTTTTATTTGATGTTTCTGTTGCAGGTGGCAGGACCTTATAGCTCAGATGGCAGGGACTGTGAAAATGGGGAGCAGCAGAAGAGTGATTCCATTACCGCAGTCAGGACCTGGCGAGTAAGTAGCTGGGGGAAGAAGGGCTGCTTTTTCCTTTCCCAGCACACCTCCTGCTGCTCAAAGCTTGCCAGCCAAAGCAGGGATTCTCCTGCAGCAGTTCAGATACTTGTGCCTGCAAGAACATGTTCATTCTTTCCTCCCTGCAGAGAAGAACGTGAGGAAGAGGAGCAACAGAAGCTCAAGGAGCAGCATGACATTCCTGCCAGTAGCCTTCAAAGTCCAGGTGAAACAGTGGCCCAGGGAAATGCTGGCAGTAGATTTGCTCCATGGGGTGCAGGTGTGCCAAGCTGGATTCCTTGGGGATCCTTTTGTAGCTCTGGGAAGGAATATTTGCTTTAGAAGTCCTGTAGAGAGATGATACTGACCCTCTTGGAAGTGTACCTCTCACTGTTTTGCTTTATGAATTGCTGGGAAATATTGAGGCTTTCCTCCCCTTTCCTCAAGAAGTGTTATTTTTAGTGTTTCCATAGATTCCAGTGTGAGGCAGAATTGTCTGCAGTTTAGAATCACCTCTGGCATGGTTGTTTAACCTGAGTGTCTCTCTTGTGTTCAACAGATAAAGATTTGGGCCTCGAATCTCCTTTAATACTGAATGCTCAGTCCTCTTCACCCATCATGTCTGAGAAGTCCAAGGTAGAAAGTCTTCTAGTGTCAGAAAGACAGTTTGACAAAGTGCAACAGGCAGACCTGACCCTTAAAGATTCTTCTGCATGCTTTGAGCACACAGCCAGCAGTTTACCTTCGGTGTCAGAAGGGCAGTGGGCATTGGATGCACTGAGGAACTGTGAGTATCTGTGGGCAGTGTCTGGTGGGATGTGGAGGTGGAATGTCTTTGGTCAGCCACCTAAATCACTGAGCTAAAATCTGAAGCCCATTTCTATGCTGTAGATGAGAGCAAAATGAAATGGATCTGACAGCAGGGAATTCTGAGTTGGTTCACTGATAGTCAGACTCAATGATCTTAAAAGCCTTTTCCAACCAAAGTGATTTTGTGATTCTTTACTCTGGGCCTTTCTTTAGCTTTAGGCATCTCAGTGTTTGGGTTTTTTTCTGTGGGTTTTTCATGTATAAAATGATTCATAGAATGGTTTGGGTTGGAGGGGACCCCAAAGATCATCTGGATCCAACCCTCCCACCCTGGACAGGGACACCTCCTACTAGCCCAGGTTGCTCAGGGCCTCATCCATCCTGGCCTTGAACACCTCTAGAGAGAGGACATCCACAGCTTCCCTGGCCGACCTGTGCCAGTGTTCCCACCCTCACTGCAAATGGTGGTGGGGATGAATTGTTCCTTACTGCCCATGGGGTGCTTGATGACAAAACTGTGTGGCAGAGCTTTGCCCAGTGCTGCCTGGAGCCATTGCCAGGCAGTGGCTTTCTAAAAGGCAATGCACTTAACCTGAGCACTTGGTGGCTCCAGATTAGATTCAGCTGCAGAATGATGATTTTGCCTGGGTTTTGTGGTCAAACCCTGCAGTGAGATTTGATATCTGAGCCTGACAAGGTCTAGCTACAGATGTTCTGAGGACTTGGGAGGAGGTTGGATAGAATTATTCCTAGGTTCATAGAATGCTTTGGGTTGCAAGGGCCCTTGAAGCTGTTCAAGGCCAGGTTGGATGAGGCCTTGATTGAGCCTCAAGGTGTCCCTGCCTATGGCAGGGAGTTGGAACTGGCTGATCCTTGAGGTCCCTTCCAACCTTACATTCTATGGTTCTATGATCTAGTTCTGACCCCACTGGCATTGGCAGTGGCACTTCCACCAGCCCAGGTGGCTCGAGGCCTCGTCCAGCCTGGCCTTGAGGAAGGTGCAAGTTGTGCTCTTTGCTCTTGCTTGTAAGGCAGAATGTGGAGAAAGGTTTCAGGCCTTAGGTGTTTGTGTTTGTCCCTGGTTTTCCTGCCAGGAGCAAAGGGAGGGCTGGCTGCTGTGGGATACTCCCAAAGGTGGCCTTTGTGTCTGAGCTGCTGTTGGGGAGGTGCTGAAGCCCTGTGCCTGTTGCCTCCTCTTGCAGTGGGCCTGCTGAAGCAGTTGTTGGTGCAGCAGCTCGGCTTCGCTGAGAAGGGCACCCACCAAGACTGGCAGAGCTTTCCCAGGTTCAGGACCGTTTCTCAAGAAGCCCAAACTGAGAGTGGAAACGAGCCTGGACTGCAGCACTCTGACAACAACAAACTTCACCAACCTGGAGCAGACAGAACACTGCCAAGAACCAGCACTAATGGAGCCACAGCTGGTTATGGCCTCCGGACTTCGGCCGAATCGCCAGCTGCAGGGGATGCCATGCAGCTGGTGGGGAGAGAGCCCACACCAGGCAGTACCTTGGCAATAGACCAGATGGGTCTGAACCTGGAGATGGCAGCTGCAGAGCTGGAAGGGGTGGGTGCTGATGAGAGTGGGGAGCATTTCTTTGACGCTCGAGAAGCTCACAGCGATGAAAATCCGTCTGAAAGTGAACTGATGGAAAGGAAGGAGGAAGAGGATGTGCACATCCGGATCTCAGGTGAGCAGGATTCATTCACTCACTGAGCCAGAGTCCCTGCACCTGCAGGATTAGGGACTTCCTCTCTGGCTTATAGAATCATAGAATGGTAAGATTGGAAGGGACCTCAAAGATCACCTAGTGCCAGCCCCCTGCCATAGACAGGGACACCTCCCACTGGGGCATGGTCACTCAAGGATTCATCCAGCCTGGCCTTGAACACCTGCAGGGAGGTNGAGCTTCCTCCTAACATCCAACATTATAGGGCATTTCAAGTGGACTCTCAGACCCTGGCAGTGGTTTTAGCTTTGAAAAGGGCTGTGCAAACAGGGACCTAATGAATTCTCTATTCCATGAAAGGAGAAGCTGAAGTACTGTGGGATGACTGTGACAGTCTGTAATTACAGAGCCAGGGGCACAAAGCAAGCTCTTGATTGCCTTTGCCACTGGACTGCTTTATCTCTGGACTGGCTGTTGGGACATTTTCCCTGAAGGCAAAGCACTTCCTTAGTGTGACACACTGAGCCCCCATGACTTGTGCTGTTTTGTAGATAGGATGATGGCTTTGCCTAATCAAGCCTGAAATTGTGCCAGGGGGAGTTTAGGTTGGAGATTAGGAAAAATTTCTTCCCTGCAAGAGTAGTCAGGGATTGGAACAGGCTGCCCAGTGAGGTAGTGGAGTCCTCATCCCTGGAGAGGTTCCAGTAATGTGTGCAAGTGGCACCTGGGGACATGGTTTAGTGGCCAGGGTGGGGTTGGGTTAATGGTTGGACTGGATGGCCTTAGAGGCCTTTTCCAATCAAAATGATTCTGTGGTTCTAAGCTTCAGAAAATGAAGTTTAGCTTTGCATTGTAATTGTCTCCTGCAACCTTACCCCAGTCTGAAGCTCTTAAAAGCTTCATGGTTTTGTTAGTCCAGTTGTTATTGCTACACATTGTAACTTTGGCAGTCACCTGAGCAGTATCTCAAAGTATATAGAATCATAGAATGGTTTAGGTTGGAAGGGAGCTCGAAGCTCAGCCAGTTCCAAGCCCCTGCCATAGGCAGGGACACCTCCCACTAGCACAGGTCACTCAAGGCCTCCTCCAACCTGGCCTTGAGCCCCTCCAGGGAGGGAGCAGCCACAACCTCCCTGGGCAACCTGTGCCAGTGTCTCACCATCTACTCCAACCTTCAAGAAGGTTGTAGAGCTGTTAACTGAGCAGAAAAGCAGCTCTAAGACATCAGCTGTGAGCACTTTGAGGGGACCTTACACACTTTGTTTGCAAAACCCTGTGAATTGGATCAGCCAACACAGTGACAATGCAGTTAGCACACCAGCTGAGGTTGGTCTCATATGCCTGTTGTGGTAGAAGTAGCCCCTAGTAGGTAGCCTCCATTTGCCTGTTTGTCTTTAAATTGCTTAGCCATAAATATCCTTTCATTTTAAAATTGGATTCTATTCATTGTGAATAAGCCAATTTGTGCCTGTCTGAATGCTGCCTCCCAACTGCATATTGAAAAGACTTTTTTTTTTCTTTTTTCCCTTTCCATGAATTACAGAGACATTTTAAATTATTAAAACTGAGCCAACAACTTGGAGCATCTAATTTATTTGTCATCTCTTGTGCTGTTTGCTCTCTTAACTGTGCAGGGATACCAAAATTAGATTGGCTTGGGTTTGGTTGGTAGCTTTCCTGTAACACCATAGAGAAAATTATTTGATGTAACCCTATTGCTAGGTGCAGGCTGGGAAAGAATTTCTCTCTCTGATTGTTTTAGCTTGGTGCTGATAAAAGCTGAATTTTAAAGCTAACCAATCTAAAAGCATCCTCAGTACTACAGCTAGTCAGTGGCTGGTGGAAGTGGAGCAGCCTGAGTTGTTGGGTACCATTAGTAAGTGCAGAGTTTTCAGGCATGGATTTTGAGGCAAAGAGGAAGGCAGGTGATGAGCTCATCTAATGGTGTCCTTCTCAAACTGCAGTCCAAAACCCAGCCATGATCTCTGAAGCCTAATTCAAAACCAAATTGGTCTGGGCTGATAGGATCACTGCTCACAAATGCTTTTTCTTACCCATTTTCAAGTGTCTCAAGTCCTGAGCCTCTCACCACTCATCTTTCTTAAAGCCTGCTCAAGCCATCTGCAGCTCAGTGCTTCTTGGTGATTACTGAGCTGGACCTGGTGGTAAAAAGCTCTTCTCTTCACAGGAAATTATTTGATCCTCGATGGGTATGGAACGGTGCAGGAGAGCTCGACAGACGAGGAGGTGTCCTCTCTAGTTCTGCAGTGCACCGCAGGTGGCCACAGCTCTTTGGACTCTGCCCAGCAGCAGCCACTTTCCCCACGGGACACCCAGTCTGATGGAGGAAGCTCTCCCTTTGCGGAGGAGATGATGGCCTCCCGCTGGGGGGGCGTGGAAGAGTCCTGCTCCTTTGTAGCGAGCCCTCCCTTCTCTCTAGAGTCACGCCTGCAGATGATGCAGTACATCCAGAAGATAGAGGATGACCTTGAAAAGCTAAAGGTATGGCAGCATGTTCCTGTTGGCATGCATCAAGGGTTGCATCTTCCTCAGGCTTCGTTTTAGAAGAGAACTTGGAACTCATTTTGAGTGGGAAGAAAGGCGACTGTGCCTCTTTGTGCCTTTGCCTCTCATCTCTGCAAGCTTTTGAAGTCCAGGGCTGGTGCTGTTTAGCTTGCGTGGAGTTGTGGGTTGGGAGGGGCAAAAGCAGTTCTGCTGGAGCCAGCAGGGATGTGAGCCTGCTTTGATTGGAATCTGGAGAGGTTCCTCGGGGAGCGGACAAAACCGATGTGAGTCTGCAGCAGTGGACTTGTGAAGGGGCCCCTGGCCTCAGCAAGATGAATTTCTGACATGAGAATCTTAGCTGCTGCTCATGTCAGTGCAGGAGACCAGTAGCAAGGTTTTCAGCCTGACTGTGTTCAAAGTGATCTTTCATATGTGCTGGGGGTTCCCTCTGCATAGCAACCACTGCTGGAGAAGGTTTCCAGCATCTTGCCATGTAAGACACAGCAAAACACTGAGTCAGTGACCAGCCTTGAGTTTAACAGGTCTGCACACTGGAGTATTGCATGCCAGTGGAAGGTCTGACAAAGATGCTGGCAGGGGAGCTGAGATCCAGTGTGGGTCACTGTGCCACACAGGTGTTTGCAGACCACTCCATGGCAGTCAAGCTTCTCTTCATAGCCCTCTGGGAAATGGGAGGATTCTGCCCCTCTGTTCTGCTGAGACCCACCTGCAGCACTGTGTCCAGTTCTAGTGCCCCCAGCACAAGAAGGACATAGAGCTGCTGGAGAGGGTCCAGAGGAGGCCCTGAGGATGATCAGAGGACTGGACAAGCTCCCCTGTGGAGACAGGCTGAGGTGGCTGTGGCTGTTTGGACTGGAGAAGAGAAGACTCCAGAGAGACCTTAAAGCAGCCTTCCAGTACCTGAAGGGGCTACAGAAGAGCTGAGGAGGGACTTTTTACAAGGGCTTATAGTGCAAGGATGAGAGGGAATGGATTGAAGCTTGGGGAGGGCAGATTGAGACTGGAGATTAGGAAGAAATTCTTTACAGTGAGGGTGGGGAGACAGTGGAACAGGTTGCCCAGGAAGGTCATGAATGCTTCCATCCTGGAGGCGTTCAGTGCCAGACTGGATGAGGCCTTGAGCCACCTGCTCTAGTGGGAGATCTCCCTGCCTGTGGCAGGTGGGGCTGGAACTGCATGATCTTGAATGTCCCTTCCAACCCAGACCATTCTATGGTGAAATAGAGAAAGCCACTTGAATTTTGGGGTCGATTCTGTTTTTCAGGAGGTTGAGGAAGACTACACCATTCTGCGGCGCCAAGGGCTGGCTGGATCAGCCTCCACGGGAGAGCACTCAGGTGTGCAGCCAGACTGGGGGTAATTGGTAGCTGATATCACTCTAACTTCAGGCATTAAACAAAGAGCACAAAGTCAATTTTTAATGTTTCTCACACATCCAAAACGTTTCACCTGCTCCAGCAGCTCTCTGAGGGCTGAGCCCATGCTGAGTCCAGCAAAGGTCAGTTGAATCCATCGAGACTCTCATCTGCAGAGGTGCTTGTTCCTTCCTCTGAAAATGTGCTTTGTGAGGAGAGGGTGAGAGACCTGAGCCTGGAGAGGAGACTGAGAGGGGATCTAATCAATGTCTATAAATATCTGAGGGCTAGGGGTCAGGAAGGAAGGGACAGGGACAGCCTCTGCTCACTTGTGCCCTGGGAGAGGACAAAAGGCAATGGATGGAAACTACAGCACAGGAAGTTCCACCTCAACACAAGGGGGAAACTTATTTACTGTAAGGGTCACAGAGCACTGGAAGAGGCTGCCCAGAGAGGTTGTGAAGTTTCCTCCTCTGGAGACTCCCAAGTCCTGTCTGGATGTGTCCCTGTGTGACCTGCTCTGGCAGGGGTGGGGATTGGAGGCAGCTTTTCAGAGGTCCCCTCCAACTCCCAACATCCTGTGATGTTGTTTGCAGGCTGTCTCACCCCTTCCTGCCAAAGGCTTGCATCTCAAGATTTACAACTTCCAAGAAGCCTAAATTGATGTAAAGTCCCAAGGGGAGGCTTTTGGAATGTGTGAAATGATGATGATCTGTCTTGTCTTTCTCTGAGGTGTCTCTGATGCTCTGTAAAGTGGTTGCCATGGGTCCCTTTTAAATTTGCCTCAGGCATCCTAGAGATCCCAGATAATTGCTGGAATTGCTAACAGAGGTCCTAGGGTTAAATGGATGTGCTGCCTGTCACATAACACACTGCCTCTGCTCAGAGGTGCTGGGCATTCATCCCTCATTGCACTCCTCTTTCTCACCAACCTCTTCATTTTTTTCTTTTCCCCCCCCTCCTCCTTCAGACTAAAGCTGGTCAGGTTTTCAGGAGTGGCTGAAGATTGGATGAAGGACACAGCTACCTGCTGTCTTCCTCGTGGACTCTTGAGCTGAGAGGGTTTGGCTCATCCAAACATGAACCATACTTTATTCTGCTTCTCTCCTTGCTACCAGAAATTCAGAACAGAAAAAAAAAAAAACAAAACAAAAAAACAAACCACATAAACAAAACAAAAAAACCAAACCAAATGTACAGAGCTTTGGGTGTAGGATATAAAAATGTTATTTAGACATTAAAAAAAAAAAGAAAAATCAATGTATTTATTTGACTTCATTCCGTGTATCAAAAGCACATTTTAATTTTTTTTTTGTTGTTTTTTAATCTGCCTTTTTGTTGTTGTTGTTGTTCTGTTTTAATTGGGTAGTGACAGTTGTAGCCCTCTGCATACAGGACACCCTTGCCTGCCACTGCTCCTGAACCAAAGGTCAGGTCTGAAGGGAGAGGGTTGTCCCCCACCCCTCTGCAGCTGGATTCTGACTTCACTGGACTGGACTCTGCACTCCCTGCTGGCACTCAGGCTGCCACGTGAAGAGCTGCTTGTGAAGGTGTTAGGATGGCTTGAGGCTGGAACCATCTGCATTCAGCAACTGCATGGCAACTGCTCCTGGCCCCACATCTGGAACCAGAGTTTTCCATGCACTAAATTGCCAGGCACTTGAGATGGGCAAATTTACCTTCTCCTCTCTCATTTGGAGTCTCCTTTGTGGATGTGCAAGACTGGGAGAGGAGAAAGATAGGTGGAATTTATTTCTTTCTTAACTTGACTTTGTTGGCTTTGATCACTGTCTCCTTTGTAAAGTGATAAAAAATACTTGGACCTGCAGCACTTTTTAAACTCTCCTCTGGATCAGAAAGAGAAAAAAAAAAAACCAAACCCAAAAAACCAACAACCAGAAACCAAAAATGCAAAGCCAGAAGTGTTTCATAGATATGGGGCAGAGGTGATTCACTACTGAACAAGGGCTGCCATTGGAGTTAGCCACAGGTACTGCTGATTCTGGGGCCAGTAAGTTTCAGTACCTGGAAGTATGTCTTGCTGAGGGCTTGGGGTGGCTTTGGGGGTGGGTTTTTTTTTTTTTTGGGGAGGGGG
>VWYK01044851.1:11514-26707 GCA_013399775.1 Semnornis frantzii | reverse complement strand
CCCCGCCGTCCGCTCCGCTCCCCAGGGAGAGCCTCTCGCCCATCGCCGCAGAGCTCCGAGCAGCCTCAGCCGCCCGCAGCGAGGTGCGAGCTGCGATGTGCCAGGCTGGCGGTGGTTGCCCGCAGCGGTAGCCCCCGTCCGCCCGCTCCCAGGGGCAGCATTCGCTAAAGGACTTCGCTGCTACCAGCCCTTTGCGGGGGCTGGTGGCGGACGCAGCCTTCTCGGTGTTGCAGGAGTTGCAAAACGTCAGACTCCAGCTTTCAGGAGAGCTGAAGTTCAAAGAGTGCGGGGAGCGGGGGCACTGCATGGCTTACAGCGGCTGTGGATAACCTGGGGATGATTCCCGGGATGTCTGCAGCATATGGAAGTGTGCGGTGGGCATCTACGGGAGGAGAGGAGCGGGGCTGGCTGCTCCCCGGCTGCACTTGCAGGCTGCTCTGTTCCCAGGATGCGTGCTACAGTTGCAGGCAGTGAGGAAAAGGATGTTTTAACAGATATTTTTCTGAGGCTGTGGATTGGGAAGAACAGGTTCGTTGTTCTGGAATGCATTTCGGTGGAGCTGAGCTGTGCTTGCGAATAATTTCTCTTAGGATACATGAGGTGCTCGCCGTGTGCGCAGACGTGCGGCTTTGGTGCTGACAGGGGCTCCTGCCATGAGCACAAGCCTCGGTTCTGGGCAGCGAGGAGAAACTCCGAGCAGAAAGCCCCTTCCTCCGCCCAACTTTATTCTGTTGTTATTTATGCATCAGCTCTGACATAGCCTGCGGCTCTGGCTGGGGGCTCTGCATAGGTGAGAGATGCTGCAAGTGCTGGTCAGCTCTCCTCAGCTCTCAGGCCTCTGACTTTCCCAGCCGGGTAGTCTCCAGCCTTGAGACCTCCAGGCTGCGACCCTGAGGAAAGTTAAGCTAAGGTAGGTGAGGTTTGCTTACCTCCCACACGTGCCTCCTTTGCAGCGAGCTGCTGGAGGATCTGGGGGCCCTGCCTCGCTGGGGGCCTTCCGCTAGCAGGAGACGCCGAGGGACGGCTGGCACTGCCACCGCATCCTGGGCAGCCTCGCCGGTAGGCACCCGTGCCCCACGCCGCGGCAGCGGCAGGATCCGCGGCTTGCCCCCAGCAGCAGCCAGTCCCTTTGTCTCTCCGAGGCAGACAGCCCTGTCTCAGAGCAGACGCTCAGCAGCCATATCCTGGCTGGATGTGCCCGCTGCAGTTAGGCAGGGGCAGAGCCTTCCCTGCCGCTCTGGACCGGGAGCTGAGCTTGGGGATAGAGGCAGCGTCCCCAGGGAGCGGCTGCTGCTCCTGTGGTCCCTGGGCGTTAGGGTGCTCGCAGGTAGGAGGTGGCTGTTAACTGTGCTCGGTGCTCCTCTGCCATGTCTTCATTTCGCAGAGGGGTAGAAGTGTGCTCCCTGACAGCAATCTGCAGTGAGGCTCCCACAGTGCCAAGGCATTTTTAAACCGTCTTGATGTAAGTCTGCTGTAGTATTTATGCATATTAGGCTGTATATTTGAAGGGAACCATCTGGGTAGAGATGGTAAGTAGCTGAACCTTTCCCTGTTGGTTTCCATGTCAGAGTTGGGCTTGATTAGCAAAGCCAGAAGTTTGAGAAGTTGCTGTGTGGCTCAATCTGANCCTTTTAAGTGACTATTTCTCTCAACCCTTGGTGAGCTGTCACCTGGGGTGATGGTGACTCTGCTCCTTGTGATGGGGACACGGTGCCCGAGGAAGGTGAACCCTGAAATGAATGGCTGGGGGCAGGGGTAGGCCAGTGTGTCCCCCAGAGCCCTGCCTGCAGGAGTAGGAAGGGAAGGGAGCAAGGCTGATAAAGGCATCAACAACTGCCTGAGAAGTCATCTGTGAAAGGCTGGCCCTAAATGGAGGGTTTAGAGCAGCTGCCTGCAGCTCTGAGAGGGGCACAGAGGCAGTGTTGCTGCTGGCTGTAAGTTTCTTGCTGGTGCTTTCTTTTGCAAAATGTGCAAGGAAAAGAAGCCAAAGCATCATGTGGGCAGGCAAAGGCCTGAATACCCAGATGCCAAGGAGTGTGCAGCAATCTGTGGGTGAATGGCAAATGATTCGAGGGAGCTGGTCTTCAGAGAGCTCATCAAAGGAACAGCAAGGCAGGTATGTGCAATGCTGCCTCCAAACTATCTATGCTGGAAGCTAAAGTGTGTCAGGAAATCCCATCTCCACTGCCTGTGTGCATGCTCATGCTGGGTTCTTTGCCCGATGGTGAAGCAGTGAGTGAATGTAGAACTCAGCCAGGGCTTGGGGAAGATCCTCAGCTAGATGCTGGCTGATTGCATGAGTTCTGATGGGAAATCATCTAACTGCAAGGTTAGATGATTTCCACCAAGACTGTGCTGGTTTAGGCTTCTCTTTCTCTGGGAGAAGCAGCTGGTTTTGTACGTATGATGGAGCCAGAGGAGACCCAGGAAAGGTCTTGTGCTCTGTTAGCTGGAGGAGAAGTTGGGTTCTTACTGCATGGAGAGTAGGCAATGCTTGAGCCCATGTGGGGCTGAGTGCCTGCATGGGTGCAAGGATGGGCTTTTGTGGAGGAAAAGGAGGAGCAGGGGGTGACAGAGGTGATGAAGGACTGGGAAGGAGCAGATGTATGCTTAGAATCAGACATTCTTGGGCTCTACAGATAGAAAAGGATTCCTTCATTCAAAAATCTTCATTTTCTTTGGAGATGGTTTAAGCTTTATTCTGTATTCAGCTGGGACTAAGCATGTGCAAGTGGTCAGTGTCTTGCCCTTTGTAAAGGTGTGGTGGTGTTCCTGGTTTGTGGGTATTGATTCTCACTGACTTTGGGGTGGTTGAAATCTTCCACAAGGACCAGGGCTTGTGAATGTGAAGCTGCTCCTAGATGTTTATAGAAGGCCTCATCCACTCAGCACTGCTTCTTGGTCAGGTGGCCTAGAGCAGACCCCCCCTGTGGTGTCACTTTGCCTTGCTCTCCTTTTAATCCTCACCAATAAGCTCTCTGTCACCTCTTCCTCTAACACCAGGTAGATCTTCATGGATTCCAGTAAACCCCTGGCAAACAGCACACCTCTCTAGCTTGTGGGGAGGGATGGAAAATGGTTGCCTCTCAGCAGAGAGCTGCCATCACCTGTTGCTTTTTCTTTGTGGCTGAAGTAGTTACACAAGAGGGAGCTGATCAGGCTGTCCTGCTTGGGTCTGACGGAGGCTCCTTATCCCCCTCCATGAATCAGTTCTGCAGGATCTCCTCAGAATCTGATGGAGGTTTCTTCCTACTGCTCGTTCTAGCCCTTGCAATTTGCCATTCTCACCCTTGCTGACTTTCCCTGTTTCTGGCTGTGCCGGTGAGGGAGTTTAGGGCTGTTTGGCCCCAGGCCGTGGGTCCGGTGCAGCCTGCACTCGAATCTCTCCGTTTCCGCCTCACACCGCACAACCTTTTTGACTGCCTCCTGCAGCTCACCCACTTGCTGCAGGAGGGCCTCTACCTAAGCACACCTTTTGCAGGCAGGTTTGCCCTCCCATCTGCACCCCAGGAGAGGGGTCGAGGTGCTGCTCACAGCCCAAGGGCTGCAGAGCTTCTTCTACCTTCGGCAGCTCCCTCGGAGGAGAGGCATCGGTCCTCACGGGGGGTAAGCGGTGCCTATTCACCTGCCAGGACTGCAGCCCTTGCTTGCCGTCGAGTACTCACCGTGCTGCCCGAGGGGTCGGTTAGGAGTGACCTGGAGAGCCGGGAGAGACTTTTCGCTGCTCGCAGGACCTGCTGCACGAAGCTCGGCGCTGCGCCCCGGCCGGCCCCGCGCTGCTCCCGGCGCTGCTCTCCGCGGTCTGCGCCTCGCCCGCTCCCAAACGGTGACTCCTTGGGGTGCAGGGAATAGAAACGACCTGGAGGACTGCTGAGCGCAGGCAGGGGATTGTGTGACGGTCCCTCACTGAGGCTGGGCTTATTTATTATCTTTAATGATTTAAGTGCATCAGAAGTGTGCCCACAGAAAAGGGTTTTAGCTTTTGCTGCTGAACATTTGAAAGAATGAAGAGGCAAAGCTGCTGGACTGGAGCCTGCCAGTGTCACTGTGGCAGCAGAGTGTATCTCAGACTTGAGTTTTATCAGCATGTGAAAAAGGAAAGCCCTGAGTGAATCTTTCCCATATGATGTAGCCAGGATGCTCTGTGGGATTCTGCCAGGAGACTGTGCACGAGCATCAAGTGGTGTCTGTGAGCAGCTTCCAAGGCTGTGTGGACAAGCTGCAGGTGAAGGGGAGCCCCAGGAGATGCTCTGATCTGCCAAACAGTGCTCTGCATCTTGGGAATCGTGTGGCCTAGAGGCTCTGTGGAGAGAGATGTCTGCAGTGACATAGCAGTGACAGCTCTCACCAAAGCCTCTTGCATCTGATCAGGGATTCGTTGCTGCTGGAGCCAGGATGCTGCTTTGGCTGGAGCAGGGCTGTGGGCATTCAGACTGTGCTGGCATCCAGCTGGGCTGGTTGGCTCTAAATGATTCCAGGGGAACTTTGCTGAGTCCTGGTGAGCTCCTCCTTGACTGTCTGGGGTTTTCCAAGGTGATAGATACCATGCTATAGATGCATCACAGAAGGAGCCAAGGCATAAGCTGTCCATCTGCAGGGCTGATTTCCTAGCCAGACCTGCAGTGCCTCCTACCCAGACTGAGGAGTTGTTTGGAGGGAAGAGTTACTGTTCAGTGCCTGAAGTGCAGCTTTAAAGGAGGTTGTGGTCTCACAGCGGTGGGCAGGAGATTAGGGAGCCCAGAGGCTTTGTGATTCTTCTTTACTGCAAATCCCTGAGCCAGATCTCAGTCAGGTGGCAGGGTCACAATTTTTGTTCTGACCATCCTTTGCATGGAAGCAGCAGTGGCTTAACTGAGCAGCCAGTGAGCCATTCAGCACGGGGGGATTTTCATCTCTGCTGAGATCTCCTGCTTTCAAACTCTGCAGAATGTATTTGCATCCTTCAGGAGACAGGGAGCCATGCACAGCTCTGTTCCTTAAGTCTCTCCATTCCTCTCCCCCTTCTCCACTCACTCTTCAGTTTGTTTATTTGGTTAGCTCAGCATCAGCACAATGATGTGGAAATAAAGCAAAGGAGCTTCATCTTGGCCTTACTGCATATGCATAAATGAGAGGAATAGATCATGCTGGCAATCCCTAGCCAGGCTACAGTTAATGGAAATTCTTCCCTGACCTTATAAACCCTGCTTTGCAAGAGTTTATAATGAGTCTGCAAAAATTCATTCTGGGCACAAACAAGTCATCTGAGGTCTTGGACCCCATGAGCACAAAGTAATAATAATACTAATTTCCCACCCACTCAGGCATGTGCTCAGCTCCTTATAGATTTTGCTATTTTTAAGAAAAAGCAAGTTTTTGCTTTCTGAAAGTGTCATGGAGTGTGTGTCGGGGAGGGGGGGAGGCTGATTGATGGGGAACAGCTCTGTCTGTGCAGCCTCTCCCCTGGGAGAGCCACCATGGATCCTTCCCTTGGCTCCACCTGAAGCAGTTTGCATCATCAACATTGCAGCCTGATGAGCTCTGTGACTGCATCTCAGCAGAAAACAGCTCCTTCTACAGGATCGTGGCTCTGCACCCTGCTCTGTCCTTCCCACCTGGACATCTGACATTGAGTTGCTGGAGTGTGTCCAGAGAAGCTGGTGAAGGGTCTGGAGAACAGGTCTGAGGGAGCTGGAGTCAGTTAGTCTGGAGAAGAGGAGGCTGAGGGGAGACTTCATTGCTCCCGAAAGGAGGTTGCAGTGAGGTGGGGGTTGGTCTGCTCTCTCTCTAGTATCAGGTGATAGAAGGAGAGGAAATGGCCTGGAATTGTGTCAGGGGAGGGTTAAGATGGACATTAGGAAAAAAATCTTTATGGAAAGAGTGGTCAGGGATTGGAAGAGGCTGCCCAGGGAGGTGATGGAGTCACCCTGGAGGTGTGGAAGAGATGCATGGCCAAGGCACCTGGGGACATGGTTTAGTGGTGGTGGTGTCAGGTTGACAGTTGGACCCAATGATCTGAGAGAGCTTTTCCAACCCAAACAGTTCTGTGATTCTGTGATTTTCTGGACCTTATCAGGAAGGAATGGATTGGTAAAAATCCCTGAAGCATTTTGCTCAGCCTTAACTTTGAATTTGCTGCTGAAACCCTGGCATGTTTTGCTTCAATGACAGAAGTTGGCATTTTCCTGAAGCATGCATTTCAGTTTGGCACAGGGGGGTGGGGGGTAGGGGGTGTTAGTGGCTCTCTGGCCCTGCTCAGAGCCAGAGGAACCTCAAGGGTGATCATCACTGGTGTGGGATCCACGTTGGGCACTAGCCCTGTGCTTTCCCTCCACAGACAACAATGAAGCAGCAAATTGCTGTGTCTGATGGAGTTGCTCTTGATGTGGCTCATCTCAAGTGATGTGGCAGGGCTGGGAAGTAAGAGAGCCACAGGCAGAGCCTGGCTGCAAACACCCCAGTGCAGTACAGCACTCCTGCTGCACAGTTCATTGAAACCAGTGCTGATCTGCAAACTTCCACGAGCCAAAACTGCCTAAAAACCTAAACCAGGTTGATCAAAATACATTGTACTCTACCCACACTCATTGTTTGGCCTCGCTGTTCTCTCGTTTGATCTCCACTTGTATTCCTTTTGTGCTCCACCTTGTGTGTGATCTGGTAACATCTGGTGTTAAAAGAGTGTGTGTGTGCATGGACAGCTTTGGAAGCAGGCTATCACATCTCTTTTTAGACTGAAAAATGTTTGGGGCAGAGACTGTGCTAATGTTCACAGAGCATCTGGTCTTCTCCAGGTCCAATTCATCACTGTCTTGCAGTTTGCATTATTGTTCACACCAAGGGAAAGTGGGTGTGAAGGTGGAATAATAATGTTTCACACTCGCTTTGCATTGGGTTTGATATCCATTTTAACCCATCAGGAAAGACAGAAAGAAAGGGAGTCTTTGGAAGCTGAAAACACAGTTTACAAATAGCATGTTAATTACCCTTGCTGAGAAAATGACCATGGTGCTCACTCCTAAGTCAATGGCAAATTTAGGATCCAGAGGGGATTGTTAAATTCTGGCTTAAGGGTTCTGAGCAGCAGAGAGGAATTAGTGGGTGAGGGCAGCAGCAGAGCTCACTGCAATGGCTTCCCCAGCTTCAGCCTTCTCATGTGTCCAGTTCTGGGCTCCCCAGTTCAAGAGAGACAAGGATGTACTGGAAGGTGTCCAGAGAAGGGCCATGAGGATGCTCAGGAGGCTGGAACTGCTCTGCTGTGAGGAGAGACTGAGGGAGTTGTGCAGTCTGGAGAGGAGAAGGCTCTGAGGTGACCTTATTGTGGCCCTTCAGTATCACATTCTGTGCTCCACAACCTCCCTGGAGGTGTTCAAGGCCAGGTTGGATGAGAACTTGAGCAACCTGTTCTAGTGGGAGGTGTCCCTGCCCATCCAGTTGGAACTGGATGATCTTTGAGCTCCCTTCCAACCTAAACCATTCTATGATTCTATCTGCAGTTTTGGGCTTGGGAAGCAGGGCCTAGTGGTGTTATGGTGGTTGGACTCCCCAAGTGTCTTCAAGGAGAAATATCTTATGATGATTTGCACTGACATCCCTTTTGTGTTCTGCTCCTGTTGAGTGTTAAATGAGATTTAAGTCTCCTCAGCCACTATTTAGTTCTTGAAGAGCATCACAGCCAATGCAAATGCAAACCAAACTGTCTGGGTCTTTGTTTATGCAAGAGATCATTGGAAAATCTGTAAGGAAAAAAGAAAAAAAAGAAGAGTGTTCTGGTCTGTTAGGTAATTAATCTGCATTTTAAGAATTGTCTAAAGACATATTTGCAAGTGAGTCCATTGAGCTGCTGCTCATCCAGTCAATAATCCCCATATTTAATAGTCCCTAAGAATGTATTTCCATAATGTGCTGGGAGCAGTTGAGAAATCTGCATCACTTTTGTCTTAAGATGTCAGTGCTTGCACATTTTCTGTGACAAATGGTTTTTTGGGGTTGGTTTTTATTTTTTTTTTTTTCCTGACTGTTGGTGGAAAAAAAAAAAAAAATCCCCCAAATATTAGCTTCCAACTGGTAAGGCTGGGAGAAAGCTTCTTAAAGCAAATCCCTGGGTCTAGATCCCTTCAAATGCTGGATGAGTTTGCAATTTCCACCTGGCATCAGATGCTGGTGTCGTGGTGGGAGTCTGCAACGTGCTGGCAGCAGTGCCCAAAATGTACCTTGAGGCTGGTGGGTGTGGGGAGAGGACTTCTGCAGGCTCTGGAAGCCCCCAGCTCCTTGTCCTCTGGGTGTCAGAGGAGCTGCAGCGTGTCTCTGCAAGGAGGATCTGAGGTATGTATGGAGCTACATCTTCTCCCAGGCAGCTAGTGCAGGATGAGAGGGCAGGGACTGCAGCTGTGCCAGGGAAGGTTGGATGTCAGGAAGCAGGGAAAGGGTGGTGAGGCACTGGGGTGGACTGCCCAGGGAGGTGGTGGAATCACCACCCCTGCAGGTCTTCAAGCAAAGATTGGATGTGGCACTTGGTGGCATGGTTTAGCTGACGTTAGGTCGTTGGCTGGAGCTGATGATCTGAGAGGTCTTTTCCAGCCTTGGTGAGTCTGCTGTGGGGCACTGCATTGTGGTGTGCTGGGAAGGGTGTGAGATGCTGTAGGCCAGTGTGGCAGATTTATTTTGGCAGGAGTCTGGAGCACAGCTCTGCTGCCACTGCCTGGCTTTGGCTGCTGGAGCTTGGTTTTGGCTCCTGGGAGTTGCCTTTACTGCAGTAGCACAAAGCTTGGGACCTGCAGCTGTGTCTGGGCAATGCTTGGGATCTTGACAGTGGGGAAGGGATCTTGACAGTGGGGAAGGGATCTTGACAGTGGGGAAGTTCACTCGTGGATGGTGGACAAGATGACCTTTGAGGCTCCCTTCTAACCCCATGAATCTGTTTTGAGGTGCCTGCAGCACAACCTGTGTCATCAGAGCCCAGGAAACCTGTGTTCCCACACTGTGAGAGACAGGAGAGTTTGCAACAGGGCAGGAAGCTGAGTCAAGTTCTCTGCATTTCCCTCTCCCTGCTGTTAATGCAACAGGCAGCTCCTGCAGCAGGGCTGCTGTGTGATAACTTTACTAATCCACCCTAACGAGAGGAGGGAGTAAAACCCACACTTGGAGAGGGGAACCCCTGGGAGTCAAGGTGAGAAGCTGGAGCTTAATTTCATTATCTTATCAATAACTAGCTGGTCTGGTAGTGTGCTGTGAATTCTCAGGAGTGTTAATGCTATCTTTGGCTGTCTCAGCAAAGAAATAATGAATACGAGTAGGAAAAGCATTCTGTGCAGTCATGGTATCTATACCTTAAAAATGATGTTGGCAAACTGGCAGGAGATAAGAAAAGAGCTACAAGGATGATGTGAAGTCTGTAAAGCATGCTGGAGAGAGAGAGAGGCTGAAGCTCAATCTGTTTCTTTTAACAAAGAGGAGGTTAAGAGTTGATTTCATTACTGGCTGTAAGTACTTAACCAGGGGAGCAGACTTCTGCTGGCCAAAGGCAGGAAGGCAGGAGGTGGCTCTGTGGCTGGGTGCTTAAGCTAGGTAAGTTCAGCTGATGGGAAGGCATGCTTCAGGTTTGCACAGCCTCCTGTGGAAGCACAGCAACAAATGGCACAGGACTTGGTACATTTGCTGGGTTTACATTGAGATGCTGACATCTTGCAGTTCTTGTAGGTCACCTGCAGGCTGTGGAGGTTTGGTGTGGGTAAACACAGCATGGATCAAAAAGGAAAATAAGATTTTCAGGATGGTCATTATTGGCCTTTCAGTCTTTCACAGGATCACAGAATGTCAGGGGTTGGAAGGGACTCAAAGAGATCATCCAGTCCAGAGCAGGAGCAGACAGTCCAGCTCAGGGCACACAGAACACATCCAGAAAGGCTCTGAAAGGCTCCAGAGGAGGAGACTCCACAGCCTCTCTGGGCAGCCTGTGCCAGGGCTCTGGGACCCTTCCAGGTAAGAAGTTGCCCCGGTGTTGATCTGGAACCTCCTGTGCTGCAGCTTCCATCCATTGCTGCTTGTCCTATCCCAGGCAGCAGTGAGCAGAGCCTGTCCCCCCCCTCCTTACCCCCAGCCCTCAGACAGTTATAAACATTGATTCAATCCCCTCTGTCTTCTCTTCTCCAGACTAAGCAGCCCCAGGTCCCTCAACCTCTCCTCCCCAGGCAGTGCTCAGTCCCCTCAGCATCCTCACAGCCCTCCACTGCACTCTCTCTCACGGATGTTATGAATCCCTTGGGGGGTTTCTAAGCTTCTGTTTGTTTGTTTAATTCTTTTTGGTGTGTGTGTGTCTGGAGAGGATACAAAATCCATCAGGGCTTTGGGCTGAAGGGATTTGGTTGGTGTCAGCTGAGGTCATTTCTAGGTCTTGGCCAGAAGCTCAGCCCACAATGGCACAGTGCAGTATGTGCTGAACTGTCACCCATGCTTGGGAGGATGACTCCTTTGTAAGAACAGTTAAAGAATCCTCTATTCCCACTGCTGTTAGGACAAAACCAGCCAGCATAAGCTTTGTCCATGCTTCTAGCATGATCTTGCAGCTGGGACTTGAAATGTCTTGCCTGGAGTTGCTCCCCATGGAGGGCGTGAGGTGATTGGGAATCTGCAGTGCCCCTTGCATGGGACTCACTGTGAGTGGAGTCTTGTGTGGGCTGAATGAGGCAGGGAAGTTCTGCTGCTTTTGGACAGTGATCCCAGAGAGCAGCTCCAGAGTTTCCTGTGCACTAAATTTCACTACAGTTCTTTCATCCCTACTGCCTGCCTTCCCCATCTGACTTCTCCAGCAAGCTCCCTCCCTTTCTCTTTGCCTAGCCCCTGGTTTTCTTCTCTCTGAGAAAGCTGTTGTTTGGATGTGCTCATGGTGATTGAAAGGCTTCTGCTTTCATCAGACCCCTTTTCATGAGACCTCTTCCATGAGACATACCAAGCTTCAAAGCTTCCAGCATGTGCCTGCAAAGACAGAGGAAGCTGCAAGCACAGCTCCCTTATGCCACCACCTGGGGCACGATGAACAAACTGAGAGAGACAGAGAGGCACCATGGCCACTGGGTGGGTGGCTGAGGTGCTAACTGCTGCACATGGCATGCTCCAGAAGGGTACTTTCACCTAACGCCTAACTCCTTGCCACCCTCAGAGCTGCAAAGCAAAGCAGAAGTGGAAAGGCAGGAAAATGCAGTGAGGTGCCACACTTTGCAGCAAAGCAGGGATTGGGGCAGGGAGGCTGCTGGTCCTGCTCTGCCAGGCCCTTCAGCCTCTTAAAGAGCTGTGCTGTCTGCCCCTCCTAGATGGAAGGTGTTGCTTTTGGTCATCCTGCAGCCTTGCCTTGTCTGCTTTCAGCCCTTTGGCCTGCCTCTGTGGAATCAACCTTCTGGATGGTGGCATCTGACTTTTTTTTCCCCCTTCCCCTTTCAATATTTGATGTTGATGCATTGAAGACAATTGAATTAGGCTTTTATCAGCAGAAGGGAGAGATTGCCATTTGCAAAAACACATTTTGCTTAAGTTAGTAATATTGTAACTGTTAAATGATTGTTCATTGATTGCCTGTCACAGCCCTGATGTAATCTCCTCTTCTCCTCTCAGGCGGGTGGCTCACCACCGATTAAACACAGAGCTGCTCCTGCACCAGTTCTCTGTCTTCACTGTTTGTTTTCTCTACCCCAGTGGTTCCATTCTAGCAGTGGTATAATTAGCATCTTCTCCTCCTCTTTGGAGTGATCTCAGCCTGTTTGCTGTCCTTGTTCTCTCCCAAGTGTCTCTAATGCACCTAATACTTCAGGGTTTTTAAGTGGCCCGAGACAAGGATTTAAGGAGGGGATGCAATTTTGAGCTCAGTCCAAGAACTGTTGTCTGTGTGGATTTAGGGTCCCAGCTCCACCAGGAATTGCTTCATTTGTTAAAGGTTCTTTGTTGCTAAAGGTTCAATTATGCAAGTGAATACTGCTGTATGGCAGTGGAGGGGAAAAGAGCACACCAAAATCGAGCTCTTTTGTATCATTAAGAGCAGTGTGGGCAGCAGGGCAAGGGAGGGGATTCTGCCCCTTGGCTCTGCTCTTGTCAGGCCCCATCTGAAGTCCTGTGTGCAGTTCTGGAGCCCCCAGCACAGGAAGGACATGGAAGTGTTGGAGCCAGTGCAGAGGAGGCCACCAAGATGCTGAGAGGGCTGCAGCAGCTGTGCTGTGAGGACAGGCTGAGAGAGTTGGGGCTCTGCAGCCTGGAGAAGAGAAGGCTTCCAGGAGACCNAGTGCCCTGTGCTAGTGGGAGGTGTCCCTGCCTGTGGCAGGGGGTTGGAACTGGATGATCTTTGAGTTCCCTTCCAACCTTCCCATTCTATGATCTTCCACATAAATGGCTCCACAGTCAGGTGGTTATGGACAGGTTGTTTGGGCCATTGGGTGTGTAGCAATGGGACTCTGTGTGTGCCCATGTCCTGCTTCCCTCTGCAGGTTTGTCAGAGGCCTTTCCTGCACTTCAACAAAGCTTTCAGGCTCCCTGGGGAGGTTATGATGGTACAGAGGTGCAGATCCCTGTGCAGGATGCACACAGCCATGAGCAGAGGCAAGGGCTGCTGCAGGAGCTTGGCTGAGCCCTTTTGCAGCAGGACCGGGGGGATTCAGCAGGCTGGAAAGCAGGAGGGTTTGATGTGGCACCAGGATCCACAAGTCCTTGAGTCCTTCAAGTGCTTCTGTGACAGCAGACGAGGAGCTGGCAGCACACTGCAGTAATCCCCTGCACTAAAGGATGCTCTCTTCTGTATCCAGTGTGATCCAGCAGGTCTGAGGGAAATTGCTCTCAAAGAGTGAGGCTCGTGGCACACCATGGTCTGGGTTCAGTTATCTCTTCTCTGCCAAATACTTCAGGAAGTCTTTTAAAATGTGTAGTGGCTTTACCCAGCACCATGGGCAGACCTTTCAGCTCTTTCTGCTGTGTATGTGGTGGACTCAAGCATTTTTTGGGAAGATTAATTAGCTCCAGGTGAAGGACTGGGATTTAACATTTGTGCAAGGGGAGAGGGAAATTAAGATTCTTTCTTCTGGGCTGAACATGTTTTAAACTTCCACTTTCTGCTTGTCTTGACTTGGAATATCTTCTAACTGGTACAAATGATAGAACAATTTATTTTAGATGATGAGGTATGAGGATATTGCTCATATATCCAGAGCAAGACATCTTCAATCACATCTTCATTGCATTGGTAAGGGAAAGAAAATGATTTTTTTTTTTTCTTGACATGTTTATCCTCTGGAGGCTGAACCAATTATTATATTGTACAACAATTCACTCTCTAGCTCTTTAGGTCTCTGAGGGCATTGCCATGTCAGGAGGTTGGGTTTATTCTAGCTGTTAGAAAGTTGGGAGGGTAGAACAAGTTGAGAGAGGGATCTACAGGTGGCATTCTGGAGTAGGAATGGGATTTAATGAAGCTGAGATGCTAAAAGATGGAAGCTGGAGCCCATGAAGTTCTATGGGAAAGCTGTATGGGGAAAAAAATTTGTCCTTAAGTAATTTTTTGGTTTAGCCTGCTTTAGTTTCCTGAGTATAGCCACAGATGAGTGTTGGGAAGAGCTGTGGCAGCAGGATGTGAGCCTGTGCCAGGGCTGGGCTCTGGTGGGCATGGGGAAGGCAGAGCAGTGCATGTGCATGGTGAGCTCAGCAAGGCTGGGAAGAAACCTGTGACAGAGAGGTTAAAGCTCAAAACAAATAGTCAAAACTCAAATCAGAGAGTGCCATCTTCTTTTTGTTCCTTTTGGTTATATTTCTCACTTTACCTGCTCAGTTTCTGGCTGTGTGCAGCCTTAAACTTTGCTTCAGGGCCACAAGAACCAAACCCTTCCTTCCCATCAGTTTGTTAAAGTGAAGGTGGAGATTCTCTTGCAAACTCTTGAGCTGGATGTCTTGGGGTTTTAGCAATGTGTCAGAAGTCATGAGCTGATGATCAAATCACCTTTGGCTTAAAGCTCTGATAGCCCTTTGCTGAGGTAGTGATGGAGCCTGTGATTGCTGGCAGTGGTCGGCAGGGTTCATCCTGCTGCGAACCACAGCAGTTGGAGTTGATGTCCCCTGTGTGCTGGTACAGTTGCTGGTTGTTTGGTGAGAGGCACCACGCTGGCAAGCCTCTCTCTGCTTCTCTCTGCATGCAAAGCATGGACAGGGCTGTGCTCCTGCAATGTGGCAGATTAAAATTGGTTGATGCCGTTCTGGATGTAGCACTCAGAGCAGTTTTCTCCTTGACTGTATGCTGAGCAAATTTCCAGTTAAAGCAACACAAATGTCTGAGTCCCATTTGCAGCCCTTGGTGTTAATACAGTGCAGCTGATATGCTCCATTTGCTCACATAAATGCATCTTTTAAAGCTGTCACATATGCTAGATAGAGCCACTACCCCTCACCTGCTCCTCGGAGCGGCCACGGTTAGGAGGGATTCCCAAGGCTCTGGGGTTTATGGTTGTGTCTCTGCACTTGTGCATATGTCAGGACTAGAAACTCACCATTTCCAAGCTGCTGTGCAGAGCAGCACTTCAGATGAACTGCTCAAAATGCAGTTATACAGATGGAATTTTTGAGCTATGTACCTTGGCTCAAGCACTCCTCTTTCTCTAGCTTTGTTTACGTGGAGGCTTTGTGCTGGGGTTTGATTTTCCCATTATTGAGGTTGTTATGTTTTTATAGTGTTGCATTACTCATTGGTTCCTTTTATTCCTTTCAAGTTTGCCAGCCATGACTAATGAAGAGTTTTGCTGCAGCCCTTTTACGGAGTGGAGACTCAAGCTGGGGGTTAAGGAGGGCTTTTTCCTTTCTCACCAGTGAAATTTGGTACTCAGGAGGTGGTGCTTTCAGGGGGAGCCTGCAAGCAGAGGACTGACAGCTTTGCCACATGGAAAGGTGGAAAGCTGGGTTTGCTCAGCATTGAGAAGGCTTAAGGGAGACCTCATTGCCATGGAGCAGGACATAGAGGATGGCTGTCAGGAGGATGAAGAAGAGAAGGCTTAAGGGAGACCTCATTGCTATGGAGCAGTACATAAAGAGTGGCTGTCAAGAGGATGGAGAAGAGAAGGCTTAAGGGAGACCTCATTGCTATGGAGCAGTACATAAAGAGTGGCTGCCAGGAGGATGGAGAAGAGAAGGCTTAAGGGAGACCTCATTGCTATGGAGCAGTACATAAAGAGTGGCTGCCAGGAGGATGGAGAAG